>JAVSBS010016495.1:0-19588 GCA_033124195.1 Coracias cyanogaster | reverse complement strand
AAGGAAGCTGGGAACTGGCAGGGCCTGGAAACGGGCTCCTCGCGGGGCGGCCTCAGCAGCACCGGCCTCGCCAGGCCCGGGCAGCGGCGAGCCGCCCCTCACCTGCAGCTGCGGTAGCTGTAGAGGCTGTGGTAGGTGCTGCCGTGCCGCTCCGGCCGCCGCTCCTCTCCCGCACCGCCGCCCTCCTCGCTGCTTTCCAGCTCCCGCTCATCGCCGTCCGGCAACGCCGGCAGCATCCCTGCTTAAGCCGTCGCCCGTGCCGCCGCGACCCGCCCGATCCGGGCCCTGCGCTCGCCGCTCTCCGCCCCGGAGGCAGGGCAAGGCGGGAGGGCGGGCGCACTGCGGGGGCTGAGCTACAGCATGTGCTCCCCCGGCGCGAGTGGGTGTCCCCACGCCCGTGGGCAGGCCGCAGCAGGCCCCCGGCAGCTAGGAGGAGGGTGAATCGGCCGAGAATTCATTGCGAGGCGGGCTTCAGGGGCTTGACCCGCTCGAGTTTAAAGCGGCACATTTGTCAGCTCGGCCTCGGAACTACCCGGCAGTTGTCACAGGCAAGCCCGGCAGGCCGGGGGGCAGCTCTGGCCTGCAGCGGGGCCACTGCAAGAAGCCGGCAGGTGTCCTAGGAGCTGGGGAGATGTTCAGGGCCAACACAAACAGCTGGGCTGTAGCTGTAACAGAGGCGCAGGCCCGGGAAGCTCTGGGGGGAACGCTCAGTGCACTGACCGGGCCCTCTCCGCCCCAAGGCCCCTGTCACCAGCCAGCTACACGGATACGTAACCACCTCAAACCGCAGTGCAAGGCGGCCTGTTTAAGCAGCACCGGCTTCTTGCCCAGGCTGATTTCGTAGGGGGAAAAAAAAACACCCAAGCGCTTTCTCCTTTACATTAAACACAAAGACAAGAAATATAAGCTGCTCCAGGCCTTCCACAACACCCACCATGGGCACGCAGACAAAATGGCGGCCGAGCGCCGCCGCGAGGCACGACGGGACTGTCCGTCACGTGGGTAGACCCTCGCCCCGCGGTGCAGGCTGGGAGCTCGGAGGCGGTGGCGCCAGGCGGGACTGTGGCGGCCATTTTGTGTCTCCCTCCCTCGGCTCCGTGGAGGGGCTGGTGAGGGCGTTGCGGTTTAGAGAGGAAGAGTTTGGCTGTTTCCTTTCTGTGTAGGTCGGAGGTCTTGCCGCCATGGGCCGTAAGAAGAAGAAGCAGCTGAAGCCTTGGTGCTGGTATCCTTCCGTGTGGGATGAGGCGGGTATGGGGAGCTGGGGGTGGGGAGCGGCCGAGCCCGGTCGGGTCTCTGTCCCGTCCGGTCTTGTTCTCCCCCATCTCATTGCTCTCATGGGATGGGGCTTTTTCCTTCTCTCCGCCCCCGGTACAGTTTAGCTCCGTGCTTGGGTCTGTTCTATTTCGGGCTTCTCAACGTGGGGATTGGGCCTGGTCCGTGCCCTTCCTCTGCTTCCACCCCCGGCCGCGCGGCCTAGTCCGCCCGCTGCCTCCTCTCTCGCCTAAGGCCTCGGCCTCACATCCGCTCCGTAAAGCCAGGGTAGGCCGCAGCTTCTCCGGCGGGCAGCCCCTGGCGCTCCTGGGGCCAGCCCGATGGGATTGCCGGCGTCGTGGGGAAAATGGAGAACGAGCCTAATCCACTGGGGGGGGAAGAATGTTAACGGAAGAAAACTCTGCGTCTAATAAACGAGAATATGTGGGGCGGATGTCGTTAAAAGAGACTTTTTAAAAACTACTTTTTTTGAATGGGGGTGATATCTTTCAAATTTGTAACTGCTGCATCAAAGTGACGTGTAATTTCCCAATATCCGGAAATACTGGTGAATTTTTTTTCGATCATTTCTTCATAATCTGCTTTTTGTTGGGGAGTGGTTACAGATTTACCTTTGCTCTCTCTAAAATGTTTCTGCTCAATCCAAAATTGTTTAATAAATAAGCTACTTTGAGATCTTTTATGTTGGAAGACATCTGTGCTTCTATTTTAGGTGTTAATATATTAAAAATTTTGGTGACAGTGAGGGACGTGTGTTAAAAAAAAACATCCAATAAATAACAAATGTGTATTTGTCTCAGGTAGGAAGATATGTTTGCTGAAATATTAATGCTGACCTGCAGAAAGGAAATTGCCGTTTGCCTCCTCTCTGATATAAATGTCCGGAAAGTTCTTCACTTAAAATCTTTCTGTTTAAAAACGGAATTCTTTAATGACCACAGTGAATTATGTGGTGTCATGAGAATTGATAGCTGGATAAATGAAAAAAGAGAGGATTTTTAAACTAAAACCTTTGTTTTTATGAATGTTAGCTACTGATACTTGGTATTTAGTATCACTTCCCTTTTGTAAATTTCGAGTCCATTTCTCCTTTAATGCTTCAGTAACTTCATTTTAATCTATAAATTATGCAGACAAGCAATGAGTCTGCTTAGAAATAACTAGGATTTGAAAAGCATATTGCAAAAATACGGACTCAAATGATGATTCTGTTTGTGTGCATACATCCTGCCAGTTTTGTGCCTATCTGAAGAGGGAAATGCTGGATGGTCTGAGGGGGAGGTTTGGTTTCAGACATCCCTGAAAGATTTGTTATGATTTGAATGTTTAGAGATGCTCCCCATACTTTTTTTTTTCTTTAGGGAAAAGCATAATTATGCTAATTAGCTTAAGTATGATATAGAAAGTTACTTTCAGGATGAAATGTTTCCTTAACAGTCTTCAATAGGTACTGTAACAGGGATTTTGATGATGAAAAAATCCTTATACAGCATCAAAAAGCAAAGCACTTTAAATGCCATATATGTCATAAGAAACTGTATACAGGACCTGGTTTGGCTATACATTGCATGCAGGTAAGATGTTTTAGACTTATATAAGATTTTCTTAACAGTGTCCAAAATTGGAATTAATAGTGAACTTAAGTGGGGGTTTGGGGTCTTCCAAAGTCTTGAAAACTGATAAGAGAAAGACAGCAATGATCTGTTTCCAGAACAGAGTATTGCTGTGTCAGCAGTCATATGGAGAGGATGCGGTGTTGTCTCTGTGTTCAGAAGACAAGTTTATATAAACTGGCTTTAGAAGCTGGTAGTGATAAGGAAGCATATGTCAAGAAGGTGCTTGGCCAGAGAGATTCTTCCCATTAAAGACTTTTCTGTCTTGAAACTGGCTGAAGGACCCGTAGAATCGAACCTGAATTGTGATCAGGAGCGTTTTTAATAATTTTTTTTCTTTAGGTACATAAAGAAACAATAGATGCTGTTCCAAACGCTATTCCTGGAAGAACAGACATTGAACTGGAAATCTATGGCATGGAGGGCATTCCAGAAAAAGATATGGAGGAACGGAGGAGGTTACTTGAACAAAAAACTCAGGGTAAAGTCTAATCTAACTAGTTACCTGTTGCTTCCCTGGTCTGTTTCTCACTGATACTAAGCTGTGTGATGCACATCTTGCTTCTCAGAAGAGAAAGGGTTGGGTTTAATGCGTGCTCTGCCTGCGGTTCTAGATATTGGCCAGTCACGTAGAAGGTTGAAAGAGATTTTTCTGTTCCAGTTCAGAAGTAGCTGTACACTAGTGCAGCTATAACAATTACTTAATCAATATGGGGATTGTGATTTTAGTTTTGAGGGTAAGTGGAGGAAAGGCATGGGGTGATACAAGTTTGATGATGCTCAAATACTTAGATTTCTTTGTTATTTAAGTATACCTTTTTTCGAACTGCTTTGGTTTATTCTGGACAGCATGAGACTGGCATGAAGGAAGACCCTATTTTTTGCTGAGGGTCATTACAGTGTGAATCACATATTTGTATGTATAGGCTCACACAATTTTTCTTTGTAGTTTTATGAACTTTTGAACACGCTGATAGGATTTGAATTTTATTATTTTCATTCCGTCTAGAATACTCGAGATAAAATGAATTTTGTGGAATATAATTTGCCTTCACTCTGACCATATGCATTGTACTCTTCAGCAGAAAGCCAGAAAAAGAAACAACAGGATGATTCTGATGAGTATGAAGATGATGAATCTGCGGCTTCAACTTCATTTCAACCCCAGCAAGTTCAGCCACAGCAGGGTTATATTCCCCCCATGGCACAACCCGGCTTGCCTCCTGTGCCAGGTGCACCAGGGATGCCGCCAGGTGAGCTGGTGTTTCTTTCTAGTTACTAAAAAGCTGAGGAGAAACACAAATTGCTGCTTGTATGCTGGAATCTGTCCTTTCTAGCACTGGATGTTAGAGATCCACGACAGTCCTGTGAGGTGCACATAAGCAGTTTCTTCTCTCACTCTGGGTGCACGCATTTTCCTTTGTGAAGTATCTTAAGATACTGATAGGCCTGGTGTAAAGGCATATGGTAGTGAGACAGATCAGCACTTCAGACAGAAGTCTGCCAATGATACTTGTTTGTGGTGTTTTGAAAACAGGGCAGAAAGGCTGCTGCGTATCTAGAGAATCCTAACATCGGCAGTTGATACGCAGACCACAAATAGATTGAGGAAATAATTATCAGTGACTGAGCAAAAACTCTCATATTTCCTGTAATGATAAGATGTGTTCTTTGGAGACTACTAAGAAAATTAATAGAATCTTGTGGGACTGGGAACAATGAAGCAGATAATCTTTTATATTTTGTTGTTTGTAAGCATTGTTTTTTTTAAAAAACCTAATCTTTTAGAGTTTCCTGTCAAGTATTTATCCCATCTAAATTTATTAAATTTTATGTTAGCAAATACATGTTGTCAGAGTTGCTTATAATTCATTTATCTTTTAAGGTATACCACCATTAATGGCAGGTGTTCCACCTATGATGCCTGGAATGCCTCCAGTTATGCCTGGAATGCCACCTGGGTGAGTAGCAAGAAAGACTTAATATGACATGTTCATACTGTGCATTTTAACCTGTTAAAGTAAAGCTAATTAGAAAAATGTACTCAGGAACCTGTGAATAACCTTAATATTAAGACTAACCAAAGAACTGGATGGCTGTAAACCAACATTAAAAATATGGGCCAACTCTGAGTTTATGTATAAAGTATGTTGCCTTTCTCCTAACTTTACTTAATAGCATAATAATTTCAAGTTTTGTTTTGTTGGTTTAGAGCCTTCTGCGAACCACTGTTCCTTTGTGTATTGCACATACGTTGTACGTCTGGTTATCGGTCATCAACTTAACAGGAAAAAAATACTGGATAGTTTAAATGTTTATTGTGTTTTGAGCAAAAGTAAGATGTTGTTTTTTATGCTTGTTTGGGGTTGACACCATGCCCTATCACAATGTGTTTGGAAAGTCACAGTTAGATTTTTGATTCTGTCATAAATTTTCACAGATTACATCAACAGAGAAAATACATGCAGTCATTTTGTGGTGGAAACATGTAAGCATCTCATTAATGTAATTCTAGGTACATTCATTATGCCATTTTATGTCATGTTTTTGATAAGCTTGAAATTGTCTTACTGAAAACCTCTGAATATTGCCTAAGAATTTGGGGAAAATGTCTAGTTAGGTTTTGTTACTGTATAATGTCTAACATTTTTATGCTTTTTATCTAAGTGAATATTACAAAACTATGTGTTAGGAGAAATGCATTCTCCTAAATGTTAACAAAGTAGACCCGTAGGCAGTTAAAACCTCTCTTGAACCGGAGTATAGATCCATATGCTCAATCGTTTACTGTAGGACATACTGCAGGAACTTTGTTTCTAAGTTTTGAAGTTCACTGAGGTGAAAGGTTGTTCCCTTCTGAGACATATGTTGTTTTATCAGTCTTTATAAGTCTTTTGAATTTAAAAGTCATGTCACAGTGAAGCATCTTGTGATGCTTATCATGACTGGATGGAAACAGAATTGGATTTGGCTTGCTGGTGCTTAGTCCTCCTTAAACTCTGTTCGTGTGAATGCGACCTCATCTAGTGAAGGACACAAAGTAATTGGCCAAAAATTCACTGTACTTCCATTTTGGTGAAGTGTTAGGCAGGAGGGAGGGAGTGGTATTGCATTATGCTTTTCCCTAGTTTAATCTAAAATTTTGCTTACCTAAGCTGATTGATCTTTTGTTTAAAAATGAGCAAAGAAAAATTAAAACCTAGGAAGCAACTTTTAGTGTGACACTAGTTCTGGCGCTATCCCTGCAGTTCCTCAGGTCATCTTTCTGGTGGCAGCAGGTAGTGAGCATCCAGCACTAACAGATGGTTGCCACAATGGGTGGTGAGATTGTCTTTGGCTTCTCCAAGCGTTAACTCATGGTACTGTCTTCCCAGTCATTGCTGCTTGTACACTGTTTGTTCCTTTTGTAGCAAGTCGAGAACAAAAATAAGGCTGGGAAGCGGTTTGCTTTGCAGAATGAGTGCTCACCTGTTTGTGATGATTTGTTTCGGTTTCGAGACAGCAGTGGTGATGGTGTCTTGACTTTGTCATTTAAATAGAAACCACTTCTTAGCGGGGTTTTGGTCTGCGCTTGGCTGCTACGTATCTGCTTATCCTGCTGACTAAAGTAGTGAGCTTTCCTTTGTTTCCATAATCCAGCTTTTTGAGTGTCTGGAAAAAAATAAAGCAAATTTAAGCTACACTTGGTTTATTCCCTGTAAATGAATTGTGTATATTCATCTCTAGCTTCCGATTTAAAAGCAGGTAGTGTTGTAGACAGCTGATCTATTTATTTATTTATTTTTATGGAGTTGCAGCCCTGTGCAGGAGAATTTGCTTATATTAAGGGTTGTATGTATGGTTTAGATGGGGAACATGTATAAATTTGTAGTGTGGTGTAGTAGATAAGAAGTGGATGAAAGGTCATTTAGATGACACCTTTCTGTTAGGAAATACAGACCAATTTTTTTTTTTCTCCTGGTATCAGTAGCATGGAAGGAGCATATGTTAAAAATAGTATGAGGGTTCTATAACCACAAGTAGTCTGATGGTGTCAGAAAGGGCTAATAGCAGATGTACAGCAGTTTTGGTGTGATTGCAGTTAGCTGGCTTTCTACTTTTGAATTTTCTGAGTGTACTAAGATTGGGTTCTTTGATTACTCTTTAGTAGCCTGAAATAGATTTCAAAAGAGACCCATTCTGGGAATCTGATAACAGTGAAAGCTTGAGATATCAAAAGTTCAAGTAAAAAGTGTTTGGGGGCTTTCTTGGGTTTGTTTGGTGTTTTCTTGTCAAAAAGCATTTTAGCTGTGGAATCAGCTGGTTTTGAGTTGTCTCTTTTGAGAGCTTCTTGAAATTATTTACCATAGTTTTTTATCCAGACAGATATCTGCCAGTTGTTTTAACAGTTTCTCATGAGTGTTCATACCAGTGCTCATTTTCTGTTTCATAGGATGATGCCAATGGGTGGGATGATGCCTCCTGGGCCAGGAATACCACCTCTTATGCCTGGTATGCCACCAGGTAGGTCAGGGTTGTCGAACTCGTACTATGGTGAGAGCTAAATTTCATTTTACTTATTTATTTCCACTGAGATTTAGGATTTATATAAAGAATGTGCAGGCTTACACCACCAGCTTGGTGTGGATTGATTACCACAGAAGCTGTTCTTGTGCATGGGTGAAGGGGTTGGTTTATAGCTTTTGGTTATAAAGAATTGTGTTTGGTACAATTGTAAAGGTGAAAAATATAATCTAGTTTTCTATTCCTAGGGCATGTTCTCTGTTTCTCTTAATCCCTTTTTTAATGTCTGTGGCTGCAGCTGGAATATCTTAATGACTGAAAATATAGTGGGAAATGATAAATAATGTTGGTGATATACCCAAGTAATGAACCTGCTGTGTTAAGAAAATAACTGGAAGTTTGGTCTCTTAGAATCGCTAGAAGGGATGTTTGTTGAGCTTGTGCAGCTCTTCAGCAGCCTAAAGTTCTCAGGGTGTTCCACCTGACCAGCAGCTATGCTGTGATGGCTTGAGATTTGCTGGTTTGCATGTATTTCTCACTGAGGAGACGCAAGCCACTAAAACAGTTACCTAGGCCTAGTTATCCTGCACAGTAATAATGATAGAACCCATGTGAGCTGTTAACTTCCCATCTCTGAACCTCTTCTAGAGCCCTGCACTTACCAAGTGCATGTATTTTGATGATAGGCTACAAAAAGTTCCCTCATGTTACTGTTCCTCTGTGCTAAAGGCTCACAGCGAAGCTGATCTGTTTTATGGTCAGAGTTCTAATACCATTTATAATGGCTGCATCTTCTAGATTTTGTAACAGTCGTCTCCACGTGCGTGGCAGCGTAAGCACAGTGTGTACACACTTAGTGCATTAATTGCACTGATTTATTGAGAGCATAAACTTCATCATTGAGGCTCTAGTAGAAAACAACTTAATTCCTGGTATTGCTCTGAAGCATTTGAGGTTACTGCCTGTGCATGAACATATATTAGTGACTTTGTCGAGTTTTATTTTACTGTTACCTTAAAAGTACATTTTTCTCAGGCGATACTTTGTTTTAAGGATCACTGTGAACAGAAATATTGTTACTTCCTTCAGCCTGATGTGTTCCCAATTCCGTGTGTTTTGTAGGTATGCCACCGCCTGTCGGTCCTCGTCCTGGGATGCCTCCAATGACACAAGCACAGCCTGTTACAGCACCAGGCATTCTTAACAGACCTCCAGCTCCTGCTGCGTCAGCACCTACCCCCCAGCCTCCAGTCACTAAACCACTTTTCCCAAGTGCGGGGCAGGTAAGGTATCCCATAGCCTGGAATCTGTTGCTATATCCTCCAAATTGCAGCTGGGTCAATAAGTGTCTGTTTATTATTGAGGAGGGCCAAGAAATGACTGGTTAAGTTTCTTGCTTGTGTTGATTCTTAAGTTTAATGCAATGTAGTGTTTGAATGAATTTTAAAAGATTCTTTGTCTTATAACAGCCGTGAAACCAGACAAGTTCTGTAAGCACATGGGGAAGAAAGGAGTAGGCAAAATACTTCTTTCTTTAATCCCGTTAGTTTGTCGTTATACAGGGTGCTTTGGGTGGGTGAGGGGATGTATTAGTCAGCTACAGGAATCTGGTTGCATAGAACTTTACCTAAAATTTCCAAAGTAAGTCTTGACATGACTTGTTCTCTCCTGTTCTTTTCATAGTGGGCTCTTTACCGATAGATGGACTAATTTATTCTGTAGTTTTGTTAAACTGGTTAAACGTTGCCCAAATTAGGAGTTTTTTTCACTTTAAAAAATTTAGGAGTAAGTTAGGGTAGTAAAAATTCATGTAAATGTTTTGGGGAGGGAAGTGGGAAATCGATAGTGGCTTGTGACCTCTACCCTTTGGTTGCACTTGTTGTGTATAAGTCCTGAAGATTTTACTTGCTTTCAAGTATGTTGCAGAAACCTTCATAGTGTACTATTTGCATTTTGGACTTCTGCAGGAAAGATACTTGTTTGCAAAAACACTGTCCTTTCTTATAAAAGGACTTAGCATAAGAAATCCTTTTATCTGGCTACTTTCCACCCATTTGTTTGGAGACTTTTCACTGTTTCCTTTCTTTTATGCTACAGATGGGGACACCTGTCACAAGCTCAAGTGCAGCTTCCTCCAATTCAGAAAGTCTGTCAGCATCTTCTAACGCTCTGTTTCCTAGCACAGCACAAGTACGCAGGAAGTCACAGTTAAAAACAAATTGCTTTGCAACTTAACCCTTTGGACCGTTCTGTAAAATTGAAGTTGACTAAACATCTTCAGATAATTTCTGTTCTATTCCTGATTATGTTTAGCTGGCAAAACTGCAGAGCCCTTGATTGTGAGTTGCATCTTACTAGAAACAAGCGTGTCAAAGTGCCTAGTATTTCTTAGTGTGAAAGAATGAAATGTTACATCCTGGTTCTAAAGGGTTAAAAAAGCATGAAAGCAGTTACATGCATTTTAGTGGGCAGTGGTTAGCTTGATGCATGGTGAAGGCTTTTTAGTTTCTGTTGTTTAATACAGTACATCACAATGTAGGGAATTTTGTGATTTGCGTTATGTGCGAAAAATTAGTGTTTTGTTTTGATTGGAAAGTTCAGATAATTATAAATATACAGTGACTAGAAACAAAAGCATTCTCTCCTAACTAAAGCTTGCTTTGGAGATTGCTGTGTCTTCAGAGAAAGCCTGGTAAAGCAAATTTTTCCTGTCTAACAGTTAATTTAAGAAAAAAGTTGGGAAGATGAGATGCTGAAATCTGTAGTGAATCTCATATCTGCCTTCAGTTCTTCATTTGCAGGCGAGATTAAAGAGCTATAGAGACGTAGTACTTCCTGAAAATACTGCAGTGTTTTTATAGAGAGAACGCTTAAAAACCCAACACAATAGAGCTTTCTTACATATTTAATGAAAACATTTTTAAATACCTAATTTTAATGAATACTAACACTTGGAGCTGTACTCTAAACTAATGGTTGCTAAAGTATGCTAATAATTTAGTGAGAGAACAGTGAATTCATGCTACAGGGCTCTTAATAAAATAGTGATTCAGGAAAGATTGGACATTTACCAAACTAAGTACTTGAGAGAAAAATTTTGATAGTGGAGGGTTGGGGGGGTTTATGTTGTTGTCGTTCCTTTTTTCTAGTTGTGGCTTTTGACCTGCAAATGTTAGACCTTCCCGCGTGTGTGTCTGTGTGTATGTACTGGGTTTTATTTTGTCTTGTTTTCAGTTGCTCTAGTATGCAATAAGGCTAAACTTCACTTTTGTCAAGCTTGGTATAATTATGTATCTCACTGAAAGGTTTCAGAGGTCTTAACAGACATCAGATAAGTTTTCTTATGCTTTGAGAAATAAATATTGATCTATCTCTGTTGTTTCGCAGGCTGCAGCAGCTGTTCCAGGTCCAGTTGGTACTGATTTCAAACCTTTGAATTCTACACCTGCAACAACAACAGAACCCCCAAAACCTACATTCCCTGCTTACACACAGTCTACAGCCTCAACCACTAGCACGACAAACAGTACTGCAGCTAAACCAGCTACATCTATAACAAGTAAGCCTGCTACCCTCACAACAACCAGTGCAACCAGTAAGTTGATCCATCCAGATGAGGATATATCACTGGTAAGTTAAAATATATTTTCATTGTCTTACTGAAAAATGCAATTTATGCTGATATGGCTGATGAAATAGAATTTATGTGCTCTACAGTATGTGTATTTCAATAATGGTGAGAGTCCAGACTGTGCAGAATTGATGTAACAGAACCACATGTTTAGAAAATTTCTCAGTTGCAAGGTGATTATTGCAATGATCTTGCTGCAGATCTAAGCCTTACTTTTTGTTGGTGATAAGAAATTACTCAAACCAAACTATAATTTGGGGTTTTTTTCTGCATGTGACTTAAGCTTGAAGTTAAATTGATATAGCTAATGAGTGTAGGACAACAGACTTAACAGTTGGAAGTGTTCTTGGTGCGATTACAGCAGTCAGAAATAGAGAATTTATAGATAAAACAAATGAACCTTAATAGTTCCGATATCTTTAGATTAGCGTTTGGCTGTTTTATCTCAATTTATGAGGAAAAGGCTTTCTTTAGTTGAGGGAGGAGGAGAATTAGTGTTGCCTGCAAAACGCTAGATTGGCCAGTACTCATACAGTAACTTGGAACGAAGTGGGAAAAATCCAGATGCTGCTGTCTAATGTTACTGGTAGCAATCTTTGAACTTGTAAGGTAGTTGAAATAGTTTAGTGGCTGTCATCTGGTTGTATTTACTTTACTTTTGGTGAATTTTAGTCTTACGGTGTGTTATGGTTGTGTGTTGCTCATTTTAGGAAGAGAGAAGGGCACAGTTGCCTAAATATCAGCGGAATCTTCCTCGACCAGGACAAGCTTCCTTGGGTAATCCACCAGTTGGACCAATTGGAGGTATGATGCCACCACAGCCAGGAATTCCTCCACAACAGCAAGGAATGAGACCTCCCATGCCACCTCATGGTAATCCTAAGTATCCTAGCTTGCTTTTCTTGAAAAGATATGTCTTTGCCATAAGCTTTTTTTAAAACTTGAGGTGGCATATACTGGCGGGGGGTGGGGAGTGAAGCTTCTCATAAAATGCAACTTCTACCCATTATTTTAAAAAAAAAAAATAAATTCTTCTTTGCATCTTAAATGTTCTGTTCATAGGTCAGTATGGTGCTCATCACCAAGGCATGCCAGGATATCTTCCTGGAGCGATGCCTCCATATGGTCAGGGACCTCCAATGGTGCCCCCTTACCAAAGTGGACCTCCTCGACCTCCAATGGGAATGAGACCTCCTGTAATGTCGCAAGGTGGCCGCTACTGATGCTACTACACACGCTATAATAGGTTTGGAGATTAAACCTTTTCTCATCTTGTGCTGTTAATATAGCCGAGCTTCCGTCAATTAAGGCTTCGTAGTGACTTTAAAAAAATAAGTATCTTCCCACATGCAAGGAGCTATTGGACATTCTTATTTTACATGGGAAAAAATTATTTGGAATAATAACAGGAACTTTTCCTGATGTTGCAATTTATACTGTATGGCTTCTTTTTCATGTTTCATCTAGGTTTTTAGAAGTGAAGTATAGTAAATATGGTTCGTTAAATTGTGAAGGCGCTGGAATTACATGAACATACCACCTTAAAGGCAAGTTCTGTAACATTATGTTGCTCTTTGTGAAATGTTGCCTTCACAGCACTTCAAGTGCTGTTGGACTTCATGTCCCCAACATAGTTTGGTGAGGGCTGTAACTGTTCCCAACTACTTGTACATTTAAGTCTGAACTTGTAACAATATTTAATGTATTTAGAGTTCCTCCTGTTTCAGGGTTTAAGTAAACTGACCCACTAAGGTCGTGTGACTTTTCTGTACTGTTATAAACTTCATTGTAATAAAAGAAGAGAAAAATTTATATGCCTTTTTATTCGTGACCAGCTGTGGACAACTGCCTGAAAGGTTTGTACAGATGCATGCCATGGTAGCTATGGGTGTAACAAACACAGTTATTGGTGCTGTTTTGATAAAATCTGAATTCCTTGTTCTAAAATTAAGTCACTCCTTAGCTGCACATCTGAGTAGACAAAGACCTGTACACTTATTAACTGACTCCTCAAAAATGAGGCTGCAGGAGGCACATCTTAACTCTTGGTTGTAACTTCTCTTAATGCATATGTTTGTTTATTTGTGCTTTCTTGTCCTCAGTAAATTTGAAATTATTTTTACCCCTGGCACGCACTTGTAGGATGTAAAAGCAATTGCTCTAAGATGCATCCTAGTGCCAGCTGTGTCCTGGTAGTTCACTCTTTGACTCTTTATTTTAATGTGCAAATGCATCTGAATTTCAGGAGCCTTTTAGATGATTTCTAGAAGCTTAGGTGCATGTCACATGGGTGAGTGACATCCAGTTGACATTGTATTGAAGTTGACCTGCAAAAGGGAAAAAGTAGCTTGACCTTAGTGCGTGAAGAGACAAGAGGGGCGGGAGTAGTATGTTATATGCTATATTTTAATTTTAAATATTCAGAGTTTCAGATCTCAACAGCCTAAAAGATGACCATCCATTGTGTGCTATGGTCAGATGTTGGCTGAGTTTCTTGAGCCATTTAGTGGAAGTGTTTTAGAGTAAGAGACCTTTTTATCAGTTCTCCTAACTGTAGTTTTCAGAGAGAGATCTTCTCAATATGAATTAGTCATTTCTCTGTTCAGTGATAAATTTTATCACTTTTCTCTGTAAAGTGATAAATTACTGTCAAGGTTGTTATTCTCTAAAAGTCTAACATGACTGTGTTGGTGTGCTACATTTCTGACGAGAATGAAAATGTAGAGGGAGATTTTTTGGAGGGAAGGGGTTGTGAGAGCTTCCCGGTCTGTTCCCAACAGAGGAAAAAAGGGAGTGGTGAATTTTGCAGGTCAACTTTAAATACTTATTCCAGCCTCAAGCCTTATCTGCAATTTAATTTATGGGGATAGCTCTTCTTTTAGGGTAGGTTAGAAAGATTATCAGCATTTTTGTGTCAGTTTATGTTCCATGGATGTTTTTGTAGATGGTGGAGGTTTTTTTTTCCCACTTAGTTGTAATACTGAGCGTTTTGGCTCTTTCTTTAAAGTTTTGGGGTTTTTAGCTGCACAGAAGTACTTTGTGTGGCTTTGTACTGTCTCTTAATAGCTGAGGAATGCAGTACAACTGAAATACTACATTGTCTCTTAACTTCAAACCTGGGGTCGTGGAATGGCTCATAAAGCAGTAGAGCATCCAGTCCACTCTGCAGCTCAATGGCCTTAGTTTAACCATTAAGAATTATCAGGCACTTTCTGAAGTGTTTAAGCCATTTTAAGACCATAACTCCAAGCCTCTGAGAAGCAGTTCTCTGATAGCTGGTACCTGCTGATCACCTGTCAGATGTGCAGTATTTGGCTTGCAAATGTGCTGAGTGGGCCTTGATGTCAGATCTTTTGTTAGCTCTTCATCTTGCTTTATACATAAGTATAAGAGATATAGCTGCTTTACTTAGGCAGTGCTTTTATACTCTGGTTTTATTCTGTTTTTATTTATCTAAGAAGGATAATTACAAAACAAAACACTGGAGAGATTTTTAGTGTCTTATAGTCATTCGCTTTGTAATATAACACATAAAATTTATACATTATAAGTTGATCTTCTGCTTTTCAAACTAAGGAGCTTCCTGCTTTTTCTGAACATCACATTGCTGCTATAAGGATGCTTTGCCCTCCTGACCCTAGTACAGTAAATACCTTCTCCCTTCGGTGTCTTTCTCATTGGTGTGTTGTTTTTCAGACCCCTGCTTTTCCTGGGTTAAATACTTGAAAACCTTACTGCATGTACTGTTAACTCAGCATATTCTGCAAGTTGTATTAATGGAGAGTTTCCCTCTTTTAAATAGTGAATATCTCTTTGTTCCAATAATAGTACCATTTTGTAGCTAATACTACAATAGCCTTACAGCTTGGATGCATTTTAAGATTGAACTTTCCTTAGTAGTAATGTTGTGATAAGCCCTCGACTAAGCACTGCCACGTATTATTCATATGGTACTCTAACAATCTTCAGCAAGCAGGTGAACAGTTTTTCCATTATTTTTCACGTGGATACTTACTCTCCTGCTCCTGTTGTTTCTGTGCTGTGAGAGCTGTGATGTGGCTACCTTTAGTTACTCTTGTGTCTCTTGTGCGTACTCTTCTGTCAACAGGCGGGTATTTCAGTGCATTTGTTGTCTGTTGGTCCCTGCCTTCATTTCTTTGGATACTGCTTCTTATTGTTCAGAGAGTTGGATTTATGGTGCATTTTCCCCAAAAGAGAAAAACTACTTTGAATGTATTAATTGCTTGTATAAAGGTTAAGGCTTGTTTGACAGTACAAAGCTTAATCAATGTAGTTGTGCCAGCAGAATCCCTAATGTAACCCTGCCATGCTGACAGGGTTTTGCTTTAGCCGATCTCCCCCTGGACAGAGATTGCAGGAGCCTTTGTGTTACAGAACAGCATATCTCTTTTGTCTCTGTTGTGGGACTCTAGAGATAAAACTATGTAGGCAGAAGCTTTGTTTTTCAGTTGTTTAAATTTTCCATATCAGATCTTACAGTTCAATTAAAACTTGGATGTGGAGTTTGATCAGTCGTCAAATTGGAATATAATGCAAGTGTTGAATGAAGAAAAGTGCGAGAAAATTTTCAGACACAGGTGGGAAAGTATGTTTAGCAAAATACTTAGAATTTATAGCATCTATGAGTTACTAAAAGGTTCGAAATTATTTTATGCATGATCTCTCAGTATCATTATGAGAGGCTGATGTCATTATCTGCTGATTATTTTTTAAAATTTTTTTTTAGAACAAAAGGGATGAGACTGGCATAAAAGCATCTTGGAAAAGTCCAGGCTAGTTTTTCAGAAGTCTTGATATGATTGTTTCATACTGCATTTAGAGTATCTTCCTGCCTCTGGCAAAGGTTGCTTTAAATAGTCTTGAAAACCTAGCTGCTTTATTTGGACTAAAGATGTATTCTTCTGGAACTTACGGCTTTTTTTTCTTCCACACATGAGACTTAGGTGATAATAATAAATTTGAGGCTGGCATTATATCTAATAATTTCTGTGGATGGCTATTCCTCGCTCTGTGCATGCATAGGAGAATACAAACAAGCTTCTAGAAACAAATTTATCTGCATCTGCCTTGTATGGTTTCTGCAGTTATTTTAGTGTATGAAGCTCTCGAGCAGTGCTTATGTAGAACTTTATAACTTTCTTAAAACTTGGATAAAATTGAATGGAATGTGTAACCTACATTTATTTTATAGGAATCAAAGAATTTGCATACAAGATTAAAAAAATAAATCAAGGCTATTTCAGTCTTATAAACAGCAAGAAGGGCATTATGACTCTTCAGTTCAATTGAGGCTCTGATATCCCAGTCCATGAGCTGGGGCTGTGATTTAAAATGGTAACGAATGACACTTAATAGCAGATATCTTAATAATTGTACTGGTCTAGCCTCTACGTGAATACTTAAGGTGAGGGTGAACATTTTCAGTGGCTGATGGGATCTCACTCTACTTTTTGTAAACTAGTACAGTAAATACTATTAGTTGTGGGAAAAATGCCCCAAGACAACTGCCTTATGTTCCATTGATCAAGATACAAAGCAGAACAAACTGTACAATTCCGAAATAGCTACCAAGTGTAAAAATATTTGTTTGGGCCTAACGAAACAGGTGCTGTAGCAGTCATTTTCTTTTGTTTGCTTGATCACTGGAATTTTGTTAACTTTGAATGCATGTCTTTCACTTAATTGGGTCATGTTTTTTCTAAAATTGAAATTTTTCTTCTTCCTATAGCCCTGCCATAGGACAGGCTGAGGCAGAGTCTCAGTGTTGCCCTGTTCAGTCTGAGGCAAGTGGGATTTATTTTATTCATTCTGGGGGCTTTCACAGCTTTATGGCTGTTGGATATTTATGTCCCCAAACTTGCAGCAAGTTTGGTGAAGGCCCCTAAATTTATTTTAATTTAGGTTTTTTATTCTCTTTTGGTAGATGGGCTCTATATTAATATTTATCTTTTTATTATTGTGTTTTTAAGAGTCTTAGCGGGGGGAACATGTTTTAAGATGTTTGGGTACCTGTTCTCTTGCGGAACGCGTTTCCTTCAAGGGTGCTCAGGTTGTCCTTCGGCCACACTTCCCCCATCCCGCTCTTCCCCTGCATTGCATTTGTGCTGTATTTGTTTTTTGGATTTGGTAATGTGACTTTGTGTTGTCTCTGAACTAGTGGCATGTAAATACCCATTACTAATGTTTCCTCTTCTGGGGAGATGTATGCATTGAAGGGCTTAAAATACTTAGATTTTAACTAGTAAGTGACATTCACAGTCACAAAATTGTGTAGCTTAAGTTATAGAATACAGTTTCCTCGGAGGAGGTGAAGATGTTCTTACTGCCGCATATGTGAGCTGCACCACAACAAATATTAATGTAGAGCCCTATGAAGAAACAGATTCAAGTTGATAACGTAGAAGAATGAGAAATTGAAACTGCCAATTTTTCAGTGTATCAGTTTCAGAGAAAACCTTTTCCTCAATCTCTCAATTACACCAAAATTGACAATATTTTGTTGCAACGGTACTGAAAGTCATAGCACTTTTTTGAAACCTTGTGGAATTCTGTTGCATGTTCAGAATTTGCTTAGGTATATGCTTACCTGGAGTTCCTTTTTTCACACGGTGACTAGCAAAAGATTCTACCTTCTGTGGAGAAGAATGAGCTGTAGTGTTGCTGCTCACTGTGGTGTTGATATCTTGGCTTTGAGTGCTTGAGGTTGCTTAAAGGACAACTTCAGCTTCAGAAGAACAGATTTTGTCCAAGGAGGTCTTGCAGCCTATCAGCAGGGAAATAGAAGATTAAGAAATGTTGGGAGTCTTTTATAGCTTCTAAAAAGATCTCAAAAATTTAAACAAGATTGTGGTGTTTTTTGATGAGCATAGACTTGTTTCATTTCTTCAAGATTTTGCTAAATAATGACCCCCAGTGGGATTTCCAGTAATTTTAATTAAAGGATAGAGTTGTAATTCTTAGTTTGGTTACAAGGATGCATTTCAGATTCCTGTTGTACTCTTTTTTTTGTTTGTACTCTGCCCTTAGCATTTTTCCTGTAGAAGCCTCCCTCAGTTGTCTAGTCTGACTGGAATATTGACATGTTCTGTTTCAAAATTATTATTGAGCATGGTGCTGCTTTTCTAATTCTCATTGTGGTCCTACCTTTGCTAACAGTGAAGACGAAAACAACACTTCATGATACATTACTGCAGCTAGTGTTTGATTCACTTATTTAGTCCATAGGAGCATTTGGCTTAGTTCTTATTTTGTAGAATGTCTAAGGAAACAGTTTAACCAAAAATAAATACAGTGTGGCTTGTACTTACAGCTTCAGCTCAAAATGAAAAACAGGCACATCTCAGATGTCTGGTACTGGACTTCGTTACCAGTTTCCGTTTAAGACTGATGCAGCACTAAGTAGTTTTTATCCAGATACTCCTATTCAGCTTGTTATCAAGCACAGAAAGCTAAAATTCAGATGCGTATGCTGTCGTGCCCAGGGCAGTACCCTGCTTAGATCCACACTGGGTTCTATCTTATAAACTGAAACCCTGGTGAGAACTAAAAGACTAAAAGTTGGTTTGATCCTTTTTTTTTTTTTTTATTGAAGATAACTAGGTTTGACATGTTAATGGAAAAAATGTCTCTGAAATGCAGTTTCTGTTTTGGCTGTGTCATTGTTTAAGCTCAGTATACTAACACTTTGGAGCAGATGACCCATTTCTTTGTGTTTAGGCACATTTTGTGGATAAGGTTTCTCTGCACCATATTGCTATAGATGATTTTGTTGTTGAAGCTGCTTTTAGACAATTCCAAGATTAATTTCACTCTGCCTACTTCTGAAAGATGCATTTGACTTTAACTCAGTTCTGTGAGGCGTTACTGTGTGCATCAAAGAGGGATTTGACACCAGGCAGCTTTTCCCGGACTCTTGAGGAGTTTGGGGGTTTTTAAGGTTGTGGAGATACATTACATTTTTGTAAAGGGCAAACATTCTGCTAAATTGGGTGAATTTATACCCACTGCTTTTAACAAGAGAAGTGAATGAGAGATGTGGCAAACAAAGAACATACCGTGCATGGAGTTTTGACTTGCTTTAGAATTGTGTGATGAGTTCATAATGTGTTCTGTGCCTTGCTTAATGAAGAGCATAGCCCTGAAATACTCTGAAGAATAGGCTGCTTCCAGGAGAACTTCAAGAGGTGTGTATACTTGCAATCAAAATAATCAGACTGGTGAAATAAAGGTAGTGACTGTGTTTTATAAAAATGCAGCTGTCAGTGACTACCATATTTTCCTGAATAGTTGAGGTAGGTAGATACTAGTTCAGACTAAGAAATCGAAGGGTTTTTCATCTTAGTGGCTGGGGTGGGAATGCGGGCTTCAGGGCTGGCTTGATCCAGTGACTTAGCAATGTCAGGAGAGACCCGGTCTCTGTTCTGCCTTCTACCAGGGTGGCCTCTTTGGAAACATGGTCACCTGTAGTTGCCAGATGGTGGCTGTTTCTGTGGCTCCATCTATCCCTCCTCCCTCAATCGTGTAGAGAGAGAGAGAGAGAGAGAGAGAG
>JAVSBS010016493.1:55082-65773 GCA_033124195.1 Coracias cyanogaster | reverse complement strand
CAAGGGCCCATGGGGGGCAAGAGGATGGGGCCAGACTCTTGTCAGTGGTGCCCAGTGACAGGACAAGGGGCAACGGGTACCAACTGGAACCCAGGAGGTTCGATCTGAGCAGGAGGAGAAACTTGTTTGGTGTGAGGGCGTCGGAGCCAGGCCCAGGCTGCCCAGAGAGGTTGTGGAGTCTCCTTCTCTGGAGAGATTCCAAACCCACCTGCTCTGGGTGACCTGCTGGAGCCGGGGTTTGGGCGAGATAATCTCCAGAGTTCCTTTCCAACCCCTACCACGCTGGGATTCTGTGATCTGCAGCCAGGCCTCACCTCCAAGGGCCCGGGAGAGGCTGAGTTGCAGGCACTCATTTAAGACTCAGGGACGGGGGATTCTGTGGTGCTGGCTGCAAAGAAGCACTGCGGGGGCTGCCCTGCCGAGCACAGTCCTGCAAAGCTGGACAAACTACTGAACCTTCCCTTCTCGAGCAGCAGCTGAGTATCCCACAACTCAGGAGAAACGCTGAACTCCAATTACATGTCAGAGAGAACACAAACCATTTAAATATTAAGGACATGAGACTTGAAATAGAGATCAAGAAGAAAACTAATTCTGGATAGATGCAATGTGAATTTTGCAATTTAAATTTTTTTTTTTTTGAGAAAAGGACTGCTCTTTGCCTTTCTGATAAATTACTTCACTTTTAGCACCAGCATGGTTTTCTTTTATCTAGGAACTTAAAGCAGAGGGGGAAGGGTTGAAGAACAGATATAAATTTCTCTCACTCTAATGGTCCTGGCGAGAAGACACCCAGCTGCGTGTGATATCCCGAGGAACAAGAAGCAGAGCCTGGTGTGCAGGTTCTGGTTCCCTAAGCAGCCTCTATCAGATCACCTTTCTCTCCTCCAGTTTCTGTTGCTAGACCTCTCCTTGCACAAGATTTGCCGCAAGCCTTCTTGGCTTCACTAACACTGTTCTCCAAGTATTACAGACCATCCAAGGGAGTTCCTGGGATGCTGTCAAACAAAATGTTCCCAAGCCAGCCACCATTTCAGTTCTCACCGCTATTTCGAGATTTTCTTACACTTGATTTACCTAATTGAGATGACAAGGGAGAGCACCTCTAGCAGGATGGCAATGATGAACACCACGACTGCTGCAGGCGGTGGAGGAGACGCGACCATCCCGTGTTTCAGGAAACATGTGATAGAAAGTATGAGGAAGACTGTGGTGGAGAGGAACACGTCCAGGAGCGAGCTGAAGGTAGCGCTGGCAAACGTCTTCACTGGAGCATTCTTTATAACCTGTGTGGAATACGGGGATGGAGGGAAGGGATGAAAATCAATCAATGCTATTTTGCTGAACTCAACTGCACCATAAAGACCTGATCACAAAAGGAAAGAAATACAGATTTTTTTGCCACTTCGTTAATTCAATGTAAGTACTGTTTTGAAGAAAGAAACAGAAAAGGTAGTTCACTGGCTATCAGAGTAAGTCTGTGCTGTGAAAAGGCCCTATGCAAAGAAACGTAAACCTTGTAATTACCAGCAGGCAAAGCTGTAAGAAGTTTTCTTTGAGGATTTTCATTTAAAATAATAATAGATTTTACAATAAACCTTTCAGCTTTGATAGCTCTTTAAGAAAACCCTCCAAACACCTCTCTACAGAAACAGCGACCTGCCCGTGGCAGAGCTCACATCTCCCTTTCAGACCAGACTAAAAGCAGCCATTGGGATGCTGTGTAATCTGAATTGATCAGAGTCCAGGACACCAAGTTCTGTTCTCCCGTAACCTCTCGCCACACACTCCCATACTGTCTTGTCCTGGCCCCGGTGCTCGTGCAGCTGTGCTGCATGCTGCTTTGGCCAGCCCAGCTGAAAACTAGATCATGAGCTCCACAGCCCGGCTTACTCAGATGAGCCCAGTTTTATGAGTTTTTTATCTGCCCAAGGGACCACAGAAAGCAAGTTCTGAGGACAAACAAAAAGTACGTTATCCATATTGCCACAAAGTAGCCCAGTTTTGAACACTACAGTCTTGTACTCTGGTTGAACTTGGAACTTCTGCTCCTTCGAACACTGCACTCTGCAACACAGGGAAATGAGCTTGTTCCTCATTTGTACCTCTCTGCAGACTCATCCATTCAGTCAGCATCATTCCAGGGCAAAATTACCTTTTAATCTGAACAGTGACAGAATCCCCTTAGCCCCCACACAGAACGAAAGTCACAGCAATTGAATTAAGGAAAGCAGAGCTGTATCCCAAGGTGACAGCATTAGGGATGCCCTGACAGTGTTAAGTGGTACTTTAATTTCCAAACAGGAACAGGCTAAGCAAGCTCTTGGGAAGCAGAGCTGCTCACAGAGAGTGATCACACAGTGAGCATGCAGCTGGCACTGCGTAATTAGAGCTCAATTCAGTGGTGGTGAGAGTTACTTTCAGCAACAGTTCACTGCAAGGCAATTAAATAACCAGCAGTGCTCACAAATCATTTCAGTCTCCCAAGAGAAGATTATTTTTGTTGTTATTTTGGACCAGCACTATGCTAATATTCAGGCTTTAACAGGCTTTGTCCCAGCGCTGCAGTGTTACTATTACAGAGTGAAGATTCCCATTTCCAGGGAGGTTTACATAGTAATTTTCAAATTAATAGCTTGCCACTAACAAAAGGCGCAGGCCACATTCCTGCTCCTTCTGCGGATTTCCTACATACCCACATCAATAGGTCACTCAATAGATGTTTGACTATCACTGCTTCGCTTCTCTTTCCAATCTTTCCACTGGAAAGAACTTGTTTTACTCTTTTCTGTATAGTTTGTGCAAAGTACGCAGGCTGTGCCCCATGAGAAGTTTCTCCCTGTTGGTGCTACATGTGCTTTATTCAGAGATACCACTGGAATACAGTGTAGGTGACTGTGGAGCTCCTGAACAAACTGAACTGCAACACCACTGTGCTTCCTTTTGTTAAAGAAAGAAAAAAAAAGGTAAGTTAGGTCTCGTTTGTAAACTTTGGAGAACGAGCAAATAGTGGCTGTTGCTAAGGACAACGTGACAATGCTGCCCAGAAGCAGCAAGGGGCAGAAGCAGAAATCCTACCTGCCCTCGGATGTAGGACATACTGGGAAGAAAACAAACCCACCCCTACATTCATCACAATGCAGTTCTGCCAGATGGATGACCCAGACTAACAGCTCAACGCTGCTGGAAGGGAATGGCCCGTCCCCTTCCTGCTGCCGGACCCTCATCTTGCACTGGCTCTGGCACTTGCCAGCCTCTCTGAGAGCTGCTGGTTCAATACAGCAGAAAATAGACCCAGATAGAAAAAGAAAAAGGCCAAAACAGAAAAAACAAAACATGAATATTTTATGTTAGGCTAATAAAATGAACTGGCTCACCGCAGGGAAGCCTGATAAGCACCTGAGCTATTTAGAAGGAGCAGGGAGGAGAAGGAATAAGGAGGGGAGAGCAATTGCCCTCTTTTGGCAGCAGCTTTTCAGCTACTCATGGAAATGCAGCCTGGGTTAGCACTGACACCTGATGTCACTCTATGTAAACCTAAAATATCTGGCTAGTTCCTATTAACCAGGCAGGAATACCCGCTGACACGAAGAGCCTGCACTACTCTCAGTCCCCAAGGGGATTAAGGAGCTTTCTACACTCTGTGCAGAATCCTGAAGAAGGCACCAAGTTCCTTAAAATGTGCTTGCTGTTCCTTCCCATTACGCAGTGCATTGAACTGCCTGTTTCTAAAAGCAGCACACTTTGAGAACTCAGGGCATTTGAGTTCAGAGCAGGTTGGGGTTCCACAAGGACAACCGTGAGGCTGTGGCGTGAACAAGGATAAAATTCAAAGTTATCATTCTCAAAGTCAGGATATTTGATGAGAAGGCAAACAGCATTTGGTCCTTTGCTGTCACCTTAGCAGGGTTCTCTGGCCTGCCCAAAGCCTTAAAATGTTAACCTGAAAGTGGAGAAAAGGTGGGTGAGAAGTAATTAGTGTATCTTGGTGGATCGTGAAAATGTATTTCCAGTCTAAACACTGGACTACACTCAGCAGGTAAACTGAAAGGAGCCTGTGTTCAGAGGCAGCAATAGCAAGTGGTAAATCACATGTGACACTTCATGTCACGATGCCTTGCCATCAACTTCAACAAAATGTGTTAAAAACGGGGACAGACGGTTGCTTAGACAGATTACAGGAGTAAATCAACACCAAGAGAAACACACCTCTTCCTGATAGCTTGTCCTGTAGGCCATCTCCAGATCCTGATCCAAGAAGTTCAGGCTCAGCTTGTTAATAGGCGGTTTGAAGAAGTAGTCTTTCATGAGGCTAAAGAGAAGAGATGGTATCAACATCAGTTTACTCAGCTATAACTCTTTCAGAGCCCCCCGTTCCGTGGTTTCTGTTTCTAGGGATGCTGGCACTTGGCTTTGAAGTTCCTGTAGCTTTTCTTCACTCTCAGCCACCGAGGTATTGCCTTACCCACATCACTTGCCCAGTCAAAGGAAATGCTTCACCAAAAAAATGACAGAGTAAACATAGTATTTTCAGGAAGAGACTAACAAGTCCTTCCAGAATGTAACAGCTATAACCGGAGATGACTACAGATAATTGTACTGTAAGCCAGCAAACAGTAAAGGTTAATTGCTGCTATAGAGGCACAACCTCAGGAGACGCGTGGCTGCGGGA
The DNA here is from genome assembly GCA_033124195.1 of Coracias cyanogaster. Taxonomy (NCBI): domain Eukaryota; kingdom Metazoa; phylum Chordata; class Aves; order Coraciiformes; family Coraciidae; genus Coracias; species Coracias cyanogaster. The sequence goes on along the minus strand of JAVSBS010016493.1, from coordinate 61,101 downwards.
TATTGGTGTCTGAGCTGGAATTCTACCATTCAAAGCAAGCCAAGGATGACAAAGGTGACAAATTGTTAGAAAAAACCCCCCATTGTCCATTTTAGAAAGCAGCACTTTCTTGTTATTTCAAAGACACTAAAATAACTCAGTAGCTCAGCAGGGAATATCCCCCTAATGATGCAGGCTGCAGAGAGACGGAACCTGAGGAGCCAGATAGCTTACATTTACTGCTGAAATAGAACTTTGAAACCACCGGACTCATACACAAAAGCACTGACAAATAATGAAACTAGCTCACTAGGGCTAACGAACCAGAAGGCAGCATCTAACACAGGGTGCTTCTTCCTCCTTCACCTCCCTCTTCCAGCATCAGGTGTAGGGCAAAAAAAACATAAGGAGCCTCAATCATTAAGCTGTTTCTATTCCCCATCTCTGGAGTAAAAATAGACCCGTTTTTGAGTTTTACGTTTGTTGTAAGTTTTATGAAAGAGGTATTCTAATGACATCAGTGGTGCTCCATCTGCAGCCCCGTTCATTCTTGTGTAGGTGTCAAAGCGCTGGAAGGACCTGACATATGGAGCATGAGTGCCCTGTGTCTGGTGCTTGCAGAGTACGGTCACATCTTCTCGTGTCATGTATTGCTGGGACAGCCTGTTGCCCCCTCTGCTGTGCAGACCTCATCTGGGGCTTTAGAGCACATACTCTCGCTACAAACCTCCTTTCATTTTCAAGCAACCGATTCCACTTGTTATTTACAGTGAAGTAACTGTTTTAAAAATTGCTGTAGAATCTGAACTAGGCAGTTTCTTCCCAAGTGCTATTCCCACTTGAAAAATTGTAGCACTGGAGCAACCATGAGAGTGGGCTATTTTCCAGTTGGTAACTCAGAAAAAAACACAGGGATGCACATGGGATCAAATCCTAGGCAGATGAAGAGGCAGGAAGACCCTACAGAGCTATTCTGTGCCTCAATTATCTTTCTCAGGGGGTTTGTTTTGGTTTTTTTTTTCTTATTATTTTTTCTGAACAGTTGGCAAAGAGGTTTTTTGGAAGTACAAGCTTGTCAGCACAAGATGGCCTGTGAGAAGCATTTCTTTCTTGAGATGCAGGACCAACCAACCACATATTCCCATACTAAAGCTTGAGAAGACAAAAGACCTTAACCATGAACGTGGAAGATACTGTATAACCTTTAAACATTCTGGCCTTGGCCAATATGGTTGGACTCAATGATCTTCAAGGTTGTTTCCAACCTAAATGATTTTATGACTCTAAAATATTAAAAATATGAGGATACTCTGAAGGAATGACAGGACACATTCACTTTAGTCCCCCTTCTCTCTTTCATTCTTCCTTGTCTTCCCTCCATCACCTTTCTTGGATGCTCCTAAGAACATCTTATAATATGAATTTTGAAAGTTGTGGTGTTTTTCAAATATTGTTGAGTTCACTGTTTTCCTCCAGGAAAGCTCAACAGAGTATGGTGATGTTGTGCTGGAGCTGCAATGGTCTAAGGATGTAGGAAGAACAACCCAGTCCGCCAGTGCGGCACAAACAGAAGGTGTAACACGACGAAACGAGGGCGAAGGCAGCATTTCTGACATTGGCCAGCCACGCTGGTCCAGCCCCCCGTCAACAGTCGTCTGTCTCAAAGAGGGAGATCCCAGTTTAGTTGACTAAACACAGTCAAGTACATAATCTGCTTCCCAGGAGGTGCTGTGTCTCCCCGGCACGAGCCATTTCTGTTCTTCCTGAATCATGCAAGACTGGGAAGCAGGAGATGAAAGGAACAAACGCATTTCAAAAGTATTTAAAACAAGCCACTGGCTCAAGGGAGGGATGAAGGGCTGCACAGAACCCAGCTTCTGGGGGAGCTTTACATTGCCTTGGGACTCAGCTCCGTGAGTCTGAAGAGACCATTTGTGAGTCCTGCCCTGCTTAGCGCACAAATACTTGTTTCTTGTACTTCAAAAGGTTTATAACCTAAGAAATATGTAATTCTTCTTAGAAACAAAAATCTAAAAGGCAAGAATCCTTTAGGGATATCCCCAGTGAAATTAAGTTTAAACATTTTGCGCTCTCACACTACAGTTTCCTTTTAAGAGGAAAAAGAGGAAACTATAAGAAAAGTTGTAAAGGTTTAAAACTATAAGAAAAGTTTTAAGAGGAAATTGTAGGAAAAAGAGCTCTCCTGTGGACCCACTCTGACACAGACCTGTTGGAACAGGTCCAGAGGTGGCCCTGAAGATGATCTGAGGACTGGAACCCCTCTGCGGTGAGGCCAGTTGGGGTTGTTCAGTCTGGAGAAGAGAAGGCTCTAGAAAGAGCTCATTGTGGCCCTTCAGCACTTAAAGGAGGCCTACAAGAAAGCTGGGGAGGGACTTTGTAGGAGGGCTTGTAGTGATAGAAGGAGGGGTAACAGCTTCAAACTGGCAGCCAAACTCTTGTGTCATTATTGGGAGTGGGGCTTCACGTAAGACGACCGAGGGGAAGTTTGGATTTTGCCCCTGTCCCTGAGAAAATTAAAATTTCCCATTCAAACATTCTCACAGATTCTAGATTTGTTGAGACCAACAATATATTATGTTTTACGGTTGGGGATCAAGCATGTTTTTAAAATGACTTACTACATATAACTTCACACTGAGAAACGTTAAAAAGGATTAATGCAAAGCGGTAGCCTTAAACCATTTTGCATAGACCTAATTAATCAGAAGATTATTTTGGGAAAGTTATGTTTACATGAACTGAACTCAGCAGAGAAGTTTCCCTGGCAACAAGAGATGGCCCACTTAATATGGTAATGATGATATTTAATTGAGAGTAAAAAAAAAAAAAAAAGCTAGGCTTTGACTGATGTCAAATCACGGTCCTACTTTTTCCTTTTTCTGAATTGGAAAGAAGTATCCATTTTGTAACTGGAAGTCGAAAGCACCACGAACACAAGAGCTTGAGCCAGGTCTCTTCAGCAGACCAATAGCACAAGATAAGCTACTTCTATAATTTAATATTTACAGCATGCTAATTACATTTTAAACAAAAATCCAATTTGTTCTTGCTGACTTCTGCCAACATTGGGACTTCCCCAAACCGTCTGTCTTGTAATACTGGAAAATATTAACTAAGTACCTATTCTCAGCCACTAATGGCAGACCAGACAGAGGGGAAAAAACCTCAGGAACCAAAATTTTAACTGCAGCTGGCCACAGGAGAAAGGTAATCTGAAAAAAATAAAAATCTAGAGAAGAGACTGGAAAGGGACCAGTGTTGCTCCCTCTCCCTTCTCTCCGCTTTGGGCATGCTTTCAGGTAAGATGACAGTGTCCCTGTTCCAAGCAGCCTGAAGTCTATATGAGCACACAGTTTCAAGGATATTTAGATAAAATACCCCTAATCTGGGTGGAAGCAGTGAAGCAAAAATAACAATAGCCATAAATAATAACAAACTCAAGTTATCTGTTTAGTTGCTCCAGTCAAGCCACTGCCATAACAAGGGAGATGTGATTGGGTGTTTACGAAAACCACACGCTATTGTAGTTTGGAGAACAGATTTTCCTCTGCACCAAAGACATCCTGTTGTTTGAAACAGAGAGAAGCCAACTTTACAAAATGCTGTAGGTAAGTAGTAGGTCCATGAAAATTTGCTCTTACTAATTCTGTTTCCAAGCCCAGTAAGATTCTAGGTATTAGTCACACTGTTATCAGATGATGTTCTTTTGCTACACAAAAAAGCGAGTTTTGTGGTTCAGATTTTGTGTTATACTTTCAATTGCAGAGGAAGGTACATGCTATGTGCACTAAGAGGCCTTCTAAATGTAAAGATAAGAGTTCAACTTCACGACAAGTCATTTAAGGAGTATTTTCCTTTCTGAAGACTTGACTGAAGAATGACTGTTCACCACGGAAATTATGCAAGCCCTGGCTTTACATACTCCTCAGCAGAATGGTTCTGACGTCAAGCTCCTACTGCAGTTTAAGCAAAATATAGACTAAGATCAGAAAACATACTACACGTTATGTCTTGGCAATAATTATGGACCTTAGGCAAAAAGCACACCCATAGGGATTAAAGATACAGGACCCCTGTTGCTGCGTTCTTGCCTTTACACCATTGTACACTGTACAGCTCCATTTTCCTTACCTGTCTTCTTTAATCACATCCACAAAGTGAGCATCTGTCTTTTCTCTAATATTTTTGAACCTCAAAGGAAGGAGAGCTGATTGATCCAGACTCACTCCGCCCCATCTTCCTTTCTCTTGCAACATTTCATAGAGCGAGGTTTGACTGTTGCTGAGCTTTTCTTCCTGCGGAGGACTCAGAAGTCCATTCTGAGTCTTTGGACTGTGTCCTCCTGGAGCCTGAATGACAGGAATCAAAATACACATGGGGAACATCAGCGGTTGAGAAAGTCAACAGAAGAGATTTCATGGAGTTGAAAGAAGTTCTTCCCTCAACGCACTGAGCTTTTACCTGCTCACGTCAGAGATCTAACTCCACCTACCTTGAAACCACCCACACCTTCAGTCAGAGTAACTACTGAGGTGTCGTCTCTTTGCTTTTTGGGTACCAAGTTTCCAAGTAGGAGAAAACAAAGTACATTTTTACACACACAGTGAAGACCAACCACCAGCCCAAATTTCATTCAGTCACCTTAAGGTCAAGATTCTTCTCAAAAGCTTTTAAAATACCTACTCTTTCACAGGTCATGAGAGAACTTTGCTGCTTTCCCTCCTCTCTCCTACCTGTGGGAACAGCCCTTTTGCACATCTCATCATCCTACAAAAATGTATCCCGCAAATTAAACCACATTTTGAGTTCTTCCTGGTTTTGCCTTTGCATTAATTAATTCCACATTTTAAAATTTAGACACCAGCTTGCCATATGGCTTAGATACACAGTATTATCAATTCTGCTTTCATTCATTTGAGAACACAGCTTACTTTTAACCAAAAATTATTCTATTTTCACGGAACCTGACGTTCCTCCATTTACATTTTGTTTGACCTAGACCAACATGTACTGAAGCAATTCCAAAAAAATTAGACAGCGGAGTACGGGTGGAATGAAAACGAAGTGCAGTTAGTTAGGAGCATTTTCAAATGCAAACATACACCAAACTTAGCACATTGGGATGCTCATCTCCCCCTGCCATGTCTTATCATGTATCATTTATCCTCATGCCGAAACCCACTCATGACAGAAGTTTCTTCATCTCTGCCTGCACAGCAGTGACAAGCTCCTCCAGAAGACTATTCTGGGACGCCACCGCAGTGACCATAAATAAATACCATAAATATCATCACCACCCCAGCCATGGACTGAAATATGTTACTTAAGAGTGTAAAATCATCTAAGTTAAGAAATACCTGGTTTCTGCTCATGCAAAATTAACTCAGCCTCCTTGTGTATCTATTCTGTAAAGCAAATGAAGCACATGAGGGTGGTGAGACACTGGCCCAGGTTGCCCAGAGAGGTGGTCGGTGCTCCATCCCTGGAAACACTGCAGGTCAGGTTGAACAGGGCTCTGAGCAACCCAATTTAGTTGAAGATGACCCTGATCACTGCAGGGGGGTTGGACTCGATGAGCTTTAAAGGTCCTTTCCAACCCCAAAACATTCTATGACTCCATGCACCAGTACAGCTGAGGGGTTGACCTGCTGGAAAGTAGGCCTGAGGAGAAGGTCCTGGCAGTCCTGGTGGACAACAAGCTGCCCATGAACCAGCAATGGGCCCTGGTGACCAAGTGGGCAATGGTATCCTGGGGTGCATTGTGGGCAGCAGGTTGAGAGAGGTTCTCCTGTCCCTCTGCTCTGCCCTAGGGAGTCTTGTGTCCAGTGATGGGCTCCCCAGGTCATGAGGAACAAGGAACTACTGGAGAGTCCAGCAGAGGCTACAGAGATGTTGAGGAGCCTGGAGCATCTCTGTGCTGAGGAAAGGCTGAGAGCCCTGGGGCTGCTGAGCTGCACACGAGAAGCCTCCGAGGGGATCTGATCAATGCTGAGCACGAGCTCAAGGGCCCATGGGGGGC
>JAVSBS010016492.1:0-10193 GCA_033124195.1 Coracias cyanogaster | reverse complement strand
TTAGTGGGGCCCTGGCAGTGCTGGGGAATGGTTGGACTTGATGATCTTGAAGGCCTCTTCCAACCAAAATAATTCTATGATTCTGTGGCTTTTCTGGGTGCTGTTGCAGGCAGTTTGAGGAGCAGCACATGGGGCAGATCAAGGCGGTGTACCCCAGCTCGTACAGGCTGCGCCAGGAGAAGAACATTCCCACCTTCGGCAACGGCATGAAGAAGTCTGACTACCAGCTCACGCTGGAGCCGGTGCTGGGGGAAGGTACGTACAGCTCAGGGTGTGCTCGGTCCTGGCTGAGATCCCTTAATCCATAGAGATCCTCTTTGCTGGATCTGTTGGATAATCACCCAACGCATGTTGGAAATGGAAAATGCTTTTGGGACAAGCTGGGGGGTGATGAAGCAGCGATTCTGGCAGCGCCTCAGCCCCGTGGCAGGACTCTGGTCCTGTTCTTGTTGCGGCTCCGGAGGTTTGGGCCCTGTCGTGGTGTTGCCGCGCTTTGCCGAGCTGCCGCGGGTGACACTCGTGTCCCTTCTCGCAGAGGAGAAGGTGAACGGCCGCCCGCACTTGTCAGCGTCCCGCTTGCTGGAGCGCAGGAGAGAGTTCAACCGCAACCTGGTGAACATCGTCAAGCAGCACCACAAGGTGAGGCTCCCTTGGCACTCTCCGCTTTTGGGGTCTGGGGTCAGTATCTGGAGAAGTGGGTGGAAGGAACATCCAGGCTGAAGGACGTTGCTGGTTCCTGTGGGATGCTCTCGGCAGGCAGGTGTGAGTCGGGGGGATGGTGGCTGGAATCTCTCCCGGCTCCAAATTTCCCCCGAGCCATGCTGGGAGCGTGGCAGTGGTTGGCTCCCCCATACCTGGCCTGTGACGTGGCTTTCTCTTCTTTCTCTAGGCGTTCCTGGCTGCCCTCAGCCCTCCCATGGTGGTGCCGGAGGAGAAGCTGACCCGCTGGCATCCCCGCTTCAACGTGGACGAGGTGCCGGACATCAGCCCGGCGGAGCTGCCACGGCCACCCCAGGAGAACCGGCTCACCACGGCCCAGGAGGTGCTGAGCGTAGCTCGCGGGATGCTGACCCCCAGGGTGAGTCAGGACCAGGGTCTGGCTCCGTCTGCAGCTGACAGATCTCAAACCAGCCATCTCACCGGGGAGATGCTACCGGATAGGTGTTGGCAAGGACCTGGCTCCTATTTGAGAGCCGCAGGGCTCAGCACTCTAAGGTGGAACACGAGCCTGGCTGTTACCCCTCTGCAGGTTGAGATGTAGGACTGGTTTTGGGCTGGAGGACCCATCAATACTGGCTTTGGGGCTTGGAGAGGAGATGAAGGCCCCCAGACTGTCCTGCGGTGGGGCAGGGATGGCTCAGATGCGCTGGGCTGCGGGGGCGGTGGAGGGGAAACTTCTCCTTCCTCCAGCGTGAGCAGCTCCCAGCTGCAACCCAACTCCTCCTCCCTCTTTCTTCCACATGAGCAGATGGAAAAAGCTCTTGCCAACCTGGCCTTAAAAACCGCTGAAGCCGGTGCGGGGGAACCGGTAGTTTCCAAAGCACCGTCCCCTGCCAGCACCTCCAGCGCTCTCAAAGGGGTGTCCCAGGCCCTGCTTGAGAGGGTGAGTAATTCGGTCCTGGCTGTAACGCCGGTGCCGGCAGGGAGGGAGGACATGCCTGAGTCTCACCCCATCTTCTCCGCTCCCCAAGATCCGGGCGAAGGAGGCGCAGAAGCTGCAGGCGCTGATGACGCGGGACCCGCAGCAAGAGGAGCGCCTGGCCATGCTGGGCCGGCTGCCAGCCATGGCCCACATCCTGCGCAATGTCTTCGTGGCCGAGAAGAAGCAGGCGCTGACCATGGAGGTGGCTTGTGCCCGCATGGCCGAAAGCTACGACACGCAGATGCCTCCCGGTAGGACAGCGGTGGGGTGGGGGGTCTCCTCGCTGGCGTGGGAGGGTCTTTGCTGAAGGAAGGGGCTGGGCAGCCGAGCTCTGACCTGTTGGCTGCTGCTCCTCTTCACAGGCGAGATGGAGAAACACTTGCGGCTCTTCGCGGAGCTGCTGCCGGACTGGGTGGGGATCCACGCCATCAGGACGGACACCTACGTCAAGCTGGACAAAGGGAAGGACCTTGCCCTCATCACCGAGAGGCTCACCAAGGCGGCAAAGGAGGCAGAAGCCCTCTGAGCTCCTTAGGGGAGGCTTCCCCCCGTGCAATCCTCCAAATGTAGCAAATCCCGACCGTGCTCTGGGGACTGGTGTGGGCTGACGGGAGGCTCATCCTCAGAAACATCTGAGGAAGAACAAACCAGCTTAGATGAATGAACTCCTCTGCCAGGGTCCTTGAGGACTGTAGCTCCCTTAACCCTCAAGTTGAAGGCAGGCAGTCCTGTGTCACAATACGAGCAGTGACCTTGGGTTTGATGCAGGAGGCTTCTCCCTGAGGTTTGTTGCAGGTTTCTTCCATTAATTTGAGCCCTGGTGGGATGGAGGCAGGAAGGAGCAAGAGAAAATGTTCTTCAATTGATGTTTTTGGAGCTCAGAGCCTTGTTCTGTTTTTAAGGGAGGGAAAAACGCATCCCCAGCGCTCGCTGGAAACAACTGCAGGACTTGTCAAAACATCTTTGTATTAAATGTTTTAAGTAGAGCTGCCTCATGTTACCCCAATGCTCGTCCTCGGGGAGCTGCCCGCCTGCGCCGCGTTTGCACCGCGCTTCTCCATGGCAATTGGCGGGGAAGGGCTGGGGCTGGGGCATCATCCAGCTCCTGGAGAAAGACAGACTGGAAAAAGTGAGTGTGGGTGCACAGGGAGCTGAATGCGGCTTTTGTAAATAGGGATGGTGGGGATGGGGCCTGGGGGTGGGTGCAGGGGAGGCTTTTTCCGCAGGGGAAAGCCCCAGGTCACTTGGCTGAAGTGGTTTGGGACGAGGACAAAGAGCGGGGTGATGGCTGGAGAGGTGCCAGCCTGGTCCAGCTGCCCCGAGCCACGTTCGTTCGGCACACCTCCTGAGCCACACTCGGCTGGATTTAGCTTGGGACATCAAGGATTTGCATGGAAAGGCGACTTTCATCCCTCTGGGTGGAGGACCACATGGTCCAGGGAAGCTTCCCCATCTGAAGTGATGCACTTGGACAGTTGGCAGCATCAAGACCTCCATAGTGCTGCCCCAGGGAGCAGGCAGGTCCTCCTCTTCCTCCAGAACCCTGCTTGCCATAGTGCAGGCCAGTTGGCCTCCTCCTCTTCCTCCTGCAGAACCCTGCTTGCCATAGTGCAGGCCAGTTGGCCTCCTCCTCTTCTCCAAGACCTTCCTTTCTGTTGTGCAAGCCAGTTGGCCAGCATTGCTGGCAGGAGGTAGCCCTGTTTTCCAGGGAGGAGGGTTTAAGTCCAGCCCAGAAGCTGGAGGGGTGCAGAGGGCTGGGGTGTGAGCTGGGCTGTGCTGGATGGACCTCACCGTGGTGGAGAGGAGCTGGGTCTGCCAGCCTGGCAGGCACACACATGCCCCAGGAGAGCTTGCAGCAAGCTCCTGTTCTGCTGCCTGGGACAAAAACTCTGTCTCTACAAGCAAATTACATCAACAGTTGCTCAGAGCCTGGCCAACGTGAAGGCACCAGCCGCGCGTTCCCTGATGTCACCCCTTGGCCCTGCACGCAGCCAGCTCTGGCACTGGCAGGGCTGACGCTCGCTTCCACAGCTGCTTTCCACGGCTTTTTGGGGTGGAACTAATTTTTCCCTTCTCTGCCTCGCAGCAGGGACCTTCTCCTTGTGCCAAGGCGCTGCCACCCTTGGCTCCGCGCAGGGGCTGGCTGTGAAAATCTACCCTGGGGTAGGTTTCTCCAGGGGGAATAGTATTTTTTGGCGCAAATGGAGCAGCCACTGAAGTGGCTTTTCAGGAAATGGTGATAAAAACAGCCCTGATACTCTTGTAAGGGCTAAGGGCAGGGTCTGCGGCATCCCCAGGGTGAAGGGAGGGTGAGCTGAGCTGAGGGGGCTTGGTCTAGGTTGGCTCTGGGCATTTCCAGTGCAGGGACCAGCCTGGGTAGCCCTTGCCAGTGAGGATGGTGGCAGGCATGGAGAAAAGGTACCTGAACTGCTCAGTCCTGGAAGCGATTCCTTCCAAGCATTTGAGGGGAGCTCGCGCCGCTGCCTCACTCTCCACTGCCAGTCGGGGTTTGGAGGAAGATGCCCCCCAGGGTCGTTAAGGGCTTCAGCTACTGCAAGAAGAGCTTCGAGGCACTTTAGGAAAAATAAAAAGAAGTCAACATTTATTTTACCAGTGAGTTCAGCCCCTGCTAGGACAGGGACACAGTCCCCGACGTTTGCAGGCATGTGGAAGATTTGGCACAGTGGTGTTAGCTGCTCCTGCAACCAAACTGAACCGTGCCTTAAAGGTCCTTTCTAAAGGCAAGCAATCTATGATTCTATGCAGTGGGAGCATCTCCAAACCCCACGTCATCCATCACACGACCCGAGTGAGACCACCAGAGCTTGGATGCAAGCACAACACTTTGTCTTTCCTGTGCCCTCACCTGACACCAAACATACCAACAACAACAGGCTCCCAAGTGGCACCATCCTTTCAACACCCAGCAGGAGGGAGGGAGCAGCACAGGTAGACAGTTAAGTTGGTGGAGCTGGGGACTTTGTGCTCAACAGAAGCTGCCAGCGCTGGCTGGAGCTGCAGGCGCTGGTAGGTGCCAGTGCAGCTGGGTAGAAGGCAGGTGAACAGCCCTGAGCATGTGCGTGGACCCCTTCCTCACCGCCTGCTACTCGCGACATAGATTGCTCCTACTTCTGCAAAAATCCACTGCTAAGAACTGCCCTGGCCCAAGGGAAGGAGCCCACAAGCCAACATGGTGCTTGAGCTCATCAACCAGCGACCTCCGGTGCGTTGGCAGTGGCTGCCTCCTGATTTCAGGCTCGGCAAGTGCTAATTACAGGATTCCAGCATGGTGGGGCTGGAAGGGACCTCTGGAGATCATCTCGTCCATCCCCTTTGCTCCAGCAGCTCACCCAGAGCAGGGGGCCCAGGATCGTGTCCAGGCACCTTTGGAATCTCTCCAGAGAAGGAGACTCCACAATCTCTTGGGCAGCCTTAACAAACGCTGTCTTAATGTAAGAGCAACCTGTTGTGGTGTGAGGGACAGCAGAGAGCAGCCAGACCATCCCCTGAGGTAAAATACAGAGGGATTCATCAAATAATTGCTTTTTAACCCATTTTCTGTGTTTCCCCGGCAAACTTTTAACAGGTTCCTAGCAGGGTGACCAGGCACAGCTCAGCTAACAGGGAATGCTGGGCCCTCGAAGCTCTTGGACTTCTCCTGCCTTAGCAGCAGTGTTTTCATTTTGGCCTCCTAAAAAACCACTATTCAACGAAGCTGCATCTTGGTCTCCATCCCCCAACCAACCAGGCTGTTCCTTCTTCCCAAAAGGATGAACTCAAAAACGATCCTTACACCCAACACACCTTAATCTGCAGCTCGGAAAAATAAGCAGGACTTATGATTGTCTAGCATCCGGATCAAAATTGTAGGTTCCCCCCCACCCCCATGCCCACCCCCTCGTGACACCCAGAGTCACTGAGGAAAGCCCCAAACTGGAGCATCCCCTGGTCCCTGCTCCTCCTCAGTCGTACTGCAGCAGGGAGTAGAAAGGGGTGGAGTTGAGCTTTTCCGACCCTTTCAGGGATTTCAGCTCTATGATCACCAGGCACTCGAGGATTTCGGCCTTCAGCCTCTTCAGCAGCTCGCAGGCCGCACGCATGGTACCTGCAGAGGTGGAGCCAGAAACATGGTCACTCGAGGGAAGCCTCGACCCCCATGGTCACTCCCAACGCAGGCGTACGTGGGTGACACGTGCTCTAACACCATCTGCTTCTCTCACCTCCGGTTGCAAGCAAGTCATCTACAATAACGACTTTCTGTCCTGGCTCCACGGCATCGCTCTGGATTTCCAGTTCGGCCTGGGGGGTGGAAGAAGTAGCTTTGTTTTAGTCTTGCCTTACAGAGAAACACGTCACAAACTGCTAAGACACGGAGAAGTCTTCAGCAAGGTCAACACTCAGCACCTACAACCCCCCAAAACATCTACTCCAGCTGCGGGGGAGCGCCACGGAGCTATCTAGCGGGTTAGGTGATTGCTGGGCCAACCCTCTGGCACGACAAGATCCTGAATGTTCATCAGCTGAGTGCTGGGCCCACGGTGAAAGCTCATCCTGAAGAGTCCTCCACTCCTGTAATGCACCGGGCTGGAGCACGGTGCTGCCAAGCCAGATCCAACCCATCACAGGCATCATCCTGTGTCAGGTGGAGCTTGTTGCGTGCAGGGGTTGGCCCAAACAACCCTCAGAAAGAACACCAAGGTTTGGTGGTTCTGCTGCCGGGGGCTGGCTGCCGTTAGTTCCCGGCGGTAGCGTGTTATGAGCTCCGTAACCGGGGAGGCGGCGGCGTTACGAGGCGAGGACGCTGCTTCGAAGCCATGCAATAAAAGGCATTTACTCAGAGCACTTACTGGAAGAGTGGGAAACACACTCCACGTTCATGCCCCTGAATTCAAGCCAAAGAAAGCAATTTAGCACCAAGTCTTATCATCCCATACCCCCACCCCCCCCCAAAAAAAAAAAATCACGGCGTGGCTTGCTGACACAAACCGTGTGTCGGTGGCTTGGGGAGGGAGCCACCATGCCAGGACATGCCAAAGCTCCTGAAGCCAGTGTCCATGGCACCAGCGCTGCCTGTGAAACCCATCTTGGGGACCACTCCCCTGCTGGTTTTATCACCCCATCCCTCAGCCCTGCATCAACCAGCTTGGGAACCCCCTTCTCCTCCCCAGGCATTACCTTGCCATACTCAAGGGCGTAGGAGACGGACTCGGTGGGACCGGGGAGCTTCCCCTTCTTCCGTATCGGCACGAAGCCGATCCCCAGCCTCTGAGCCAAGGGGGGGCCGATGAGGAAGCCGCGGGAGTCCAGGCCTGGGGGGAGCAGAGCAGCAGGAACACTCAGAACACAACCAATCGACTTTGCATGATACCCCAGGTTTATTCTCCCACGTTCTGGGAGGTCTCTAGAAGCAATTTGCTCATAGAGCCATTTCTGTGGCTTCAGGGCACCCCATCCACCCCCCATCAGCCTGTTTGGCCTCCCCTTTAGCTCTCCTTCTCAAGAGATAAGCTCGGTGAAGCCCCGATATCAGTTTGGCCACGCAGCCAGGGACTTTGTACGGGGCTTCAGTTATCAGGAGGCTCAAGGTTCAGTCTGGACTACTTGACCTCTGGGCTATCGCCCAGCCCAAGCAGCGCCTTCCTCAGCCTCTTCCACAGGTGTGCTGCAACGTGTTATCGGCACAACGGCTGGTTTTGGTGGCTTGAAAAGGCCCCTCCAAGAAGGAAAACGTGCCGGAGCAGGGTCTGCCCGGCCTGAAGCCTGTGCGAGGCCTTGTAGGCATGTCTGTAAGACTTTATGTCAGTACTTCCTGACTCTGTTTTTAATGATGAAAACAGTGACTTTGAAATTGGCACTGGAGCAGCATCAGGTGGTGTCGACCACATCCAAAACCAGTATTTCAGGAAACTACAGGACTAGGTTAAGGGTACAACCTGTCCCAGTGAAACCACACAACAGAGGCCAACATTTGGGTGATCATGATGTCCAAGGGCTACGGCATTTGCTGCCCCATCAGCAGAGGAGCCTCCCCACGCCTCCCACCCTGGGCAGCCTGAGGACACGATGCTCTGCGCTGGCCTCAGAGACCTTTCAACCACCACTCACCCGCGATAAAGTCGATCTGGGGGAAAGATGCCCTCAAATGATCCTCCAGAAGATCAATCAAAGCCCTGAAGGCTGCGGGATCCTTCAGCAAGGGGCTGATATCGCTGCAAAGAGAAAGTGAAATGGAGTTAAAGGAGAGCAGCAAGCTACCTCCGCGGGGTTTAGGTGGCTCCCAAGTCCAGGGGAAGCGGGTCCTGCCAGGAGCAGGGATGGGGAAGGATGGGGATGGGGAGAGAAGCTGGAGGCAAGGTCCCATCCCTGCCCCATCCCCATCCCTGCCCTGCCCCATCCCCGGCCCTGCTCCATCCCCATCCCCGGCCCTGCTCCATCCCCATCCCCGGGCTCAGCTCCATCCTCATCCCCATCCCCGGCCCCATCCCTGCCCGCACCGGAACAGCACACCGGGCACCGGGAAGTCGGGGAAAGGCCGGACGCGGTCCCGGACCCGCCGTAACCGGTCGTCGCTCATGGCGGCCCCGCTCTGCGCAGTCGCCGGGCGGAGCTCTCGGCGGGGACCGCCCCGGGACCGCCCGCACGGAGCACCGAGCTCTGCTACGCCCGAGCACCGACTTCCCCCCGATGCATGGAGCTCTGGTACCCCGGGGCACGGAGCATCGGTCCCCCCGGTGCATGGAGTCTTGGTACCCCCAAGCACCGAGCTCCCCTATCCCAAAGTCTCGACCCTGCAGTGCGTGGAGGTCTGGTATCCCGGGGTACAGAGCATCAGTCCCCCCCGGTGCATGGAGCTCTGGTACCCCCCATGCACGGAGCCCCAGTCCTCCCGTGCATGGAGCTCTGGTACCCCGAAGTCTCGACCCCGCGGCGCATGGAGGTCTGGTACCCCCGGGTACCGAGCATCAGTCCCTCCGGTGTATGGAGCCCCGACTTCCCGGTGCATGGAGCTCTGGTACCCCAGAGCCTGACACCTTGGTGTGTGGATGTCTGGTACCCTGGGGCACGGAGCATCGGCCCGCCCTGTGCATGGAGCTCTGGTACCCCGGGATATGGAGCTCCAGTCCCTCAAGTGCATGGAGCTCTGGTACCCCAGGGTATGGAGCTCCAGTCCCCCAAGCGCATGGAGGTCTGGTACCCCGGGATATGGAGCTCCAGTCCCCCAAGCGCATGGAGGTCTGGTACCCCGGGGTATGGAGCTCCAGTCCCCCAAGCGCATGGAGGTCTGGTAGCCTGGAGCCTTAACGTACCAGAGTGTGGAGGTCTGGTACCCTGGGGCACCGAGCATCAGTTCCCTCACCTGATGTCCTGGTGCATGGAGCTCTGGCATCCTCATGCATGGAGCCCCTATTTCCCCATGCATGGAGCTCTGACCCCCAGGGCATGGAGCTCTGGCACTCCAGGGCACAGAAACCCAACCCTCCCAGTGCATGGAGCCCCAATCCCCCGGTGCATGCCGCTCTGGTTCCTCAACACACAGAGCTCTGATGCCTGCTACCCTGGGGCTCTGGTATCCAGCTGCATGGAGCTCTGGCACCCCAGTACATGGAGCCCCAGCTTCCCTCCTGAAGAGTGCTCTGCTACCTGCAGCATGTGGATCTGTGTTTCCCCAGTTCATGGAGCCTGGGAAAGCTGCCTTGCCCCAGACAGCTTGGGAAAGGGGTCTCACGCCCAGGGGCTACACTTCCACCCCTCCTTCACCCCTGCCCAGCACCTCACACAGGTAGCAAGCTTGTTAGGACGACACTATTTCCTGATTTTCTGTCCCTCATCACCTCTTGTGATGCCCTGGAATCATATTTGGCGCTAGTTAAAGCTGTTGGTTTGGATCACACCCATGGGGGATGATAACAGAGGTGGTCTGCCCGCCCTCGGTCCTGGGCTAACAGCCCTGCAGCTCTCGGTGTCAGGGCAGTCTCACACAGCTTTTATCTCCGAAATCCTGATGGGCCAACAGCCCTCTGCCCATGCAAAATCCACCATGGGCAGGAGACGCAGTGCTGGACGAGCACAGATCTCCTCTTACATGAACAAACATGACTTGGACCTGGCCCAGAGGCAGCTGGGTACAACCCGCTGCAGAAAGCAAAGGCAGATCTAGCATGCAACGCCCCTGGCCAAGCTCAGTGCTTGCTGCTGAGAGCTGTGATGGGACCAGCTTCAGCTCCACACCCTCTGGACAGCCGTTTGGGCCTGTCTTTCAGGTGTGTGACAGCAGCTACCCAGGTATTTTGCTGTGATTTGGTGCAGACCCTGAGGGCTGGGGCTACAGCAGCCTGGTAATGAACAGAGCTGCTTTCTCCTTTGGGATCAAGGTCCTGCAAGGTCCTGTACTTGGATCAGGGCAACCCTCGGTATCAGCACAGGCTGGGGGTGAAGGGCTGGAGAGCAGCCCTGAGAAGGACTTGGGGGTGAGGAGCTGGAGCTGAGCTGGCCCCGTGCGCTCGCAGCCCAGCAGCCAACGTCCTCCTGGGCTGCATCCCCAGCAGCGTGG
>JAVSBS010016491.1:0-10280 GCA_033124195.1 Coracias cyanogaster | reverse complement strand
GAGGGGCTGTTGCTGAGTTCAGTGTTGGCCTGTGTGATCAGGCAACTGATGGCAGCATAAAATGATGATGGCTGAACAGCACAACACATATTTAATAAGCAACAGTTCTGTGCTTTATTACACCAAAAGGAAGAGTTCATGGGCCAAATATTTGGGGATGACTGCAAGGATCTATTGCACTACAAAGGTGTAAATTACAAGAACATTAAGTGTAGTGGTGGTTTATCGGAGATACAGTAACTATTACTCAGGCACTTGGGAAAAGCCCCAAACTATACCCAGGGGGAAATATTAACCATTTTTCTTTTTTTAAAAGAAAAAAAACAACTATTCCACCACCTACATCTATCGGAGTCAGAGCAGGAAGTAGAAACAGTCATACAGAGAAAGAAATTGGGAGGGAAAAAAACAAAACAGGAGAAAGAGTGTTTGCACACATCTGGCCTAAATTTGGGTTACTGTATTATACAACTCATTCGTGCATGCATTTCTCTTAATCTGATACAATATGGTAGTTCCTATTTTCCTGTGTATCAAACAGCATCAGGTCCTGCAGTCATGCTACAAAGAACTACAAAATGAATAAATATTTCATCCTTGGTTAAAGTATGTTAATTTTGTTTCAATTTTACATTAAAGGTTGCATTATAGACAAAATGCGGAAAAAAGCAGACCTCTCTATCTAATGAGATTTTAATCTTATTTTAACATAAATATAATTATTTCCAAAATTATGAGTTGAATTATTTTCATGAATTAATTATGTTTATGTAATTAAATTATATTAAAGAAAATGAGACCTTGTGAAAACAGGAGGTTAGGCAGACCAAGAATAGTAAAGGTAAGTAGGGATCAAGATGATTTCACAGAACAGATCATACTTGTTTTTTTCTGAAACCTCTTTACCAAATGCAACCTGTGTTGGCAGACTTGAGAACTCATCTACAAGAAGGATTAGACTTCACTGTAGAGATTCATAGTGCCATTTATTATCTCATGATATAGCATTTTCTAATCTGTGTAGTGTCATTTTAAAAACAGGCATCACAAATTCTGGTAAAATAAGTGTCAAAGCTTATTATCCCAGTAACTCAGGTTCCCTCATGGTGGGAGATAAATTAGGGGGTCGTCAGATGTGTTGTTTGCTGCAAAAAGAAGTCACTCTGAATTTACCTGGGTCGTTTTTTCTAGACAAATAATACTTTTATTGGGAAATAATACCACACCTGTTTTATAGTTACAGCACACTCTTTTAAATAATATTATCCAAATTTCAGTAAGTTTAGTGAAGGGTACAGTGCATCAAATAGGAATAAGTTGTTCTGTCCCCTAGTATTTCTTTCTGATTTTAAGTCTTTCTTCCTCTGAATTTTTAACCACCAATATTTTAATAAGAGAAGGAAAAATAAAAGACAATTGCACTCAAGAATGTACTAGGCTTGTGTATGTGCTTTAAAAAATATTAAAAGATGCCCTAAAGGTTGTTACAGACTTTGTATTTTATGGTGTTTTAACAGTAAGGTGAAAAGGAGTGTTTTGATATCATCTTTCTGCATATTTAGTACAGGCAAAAGTAGAGCTTTCCAGGAGTCAAGAGCAGAAGAAGTACAATTATTTAGAATATTATCTATGATATTTATTCCAAAACAGCCTGAAACTGGGTGAGGGGGAAAGAAACCAAAACAAGACAAGATTATGATCATTTTTACATGTTCTGAATTGCAGATTTCAAGATATTTTCAAAAACAAGACCAAAACAAAACATCTTTTTTTTGTTGTTAGGGTTTTTTGAGAAAAGAGAACCAAAGAGCATATTGGCTTGGCTGAGGACAAGCAGCTATAAATTCAGCATGAACAATGCCTCTTACTAATACAGAACCAAAAAAAAATCCCTCCATATATGTAAGAAGTTAAATTTTCTGTTTAGAGCAGCTGTACCTTTCAGTGAGACTACAAATGTGGAGCTAATGGATTACAGAGTTAATAAGTATTTTCTCTTTGTGTAATATGAAAGAAAACTGTATGTACCTAAAGAGGATTATTGCCACTTAGATCTCAGGATCTGCAGGGCTAGCAAGTCAGTCTGAATGCTGCCTTCCTTCTCAAATCTTTCCTCCTTCATCAAACACTTAGTAGAAAATCCTAAAGGATGTGTACCTTTGACTTTTTCTGCTTTTGTGGCTTTTGTTGTCTGATTCCTTTGAAGGAAGTAGTCAGCAGTCCTTTAGATTAACCTTGTCTTATCCAAAGCCTGGACTGCATAATGGCAGAGCACTGTGATGCCCTGGTTCTGCTCAGAAGAGTTCATGTGTGCCTGTCTCCAGTGTTACAACTAAGTCCACCCTCATCTGACTGAGGTGAGATTAGTATCTGGTTACCCATGCTTAACAGCCACATGTGGATGGACAGAAATGTCACCACCTGACTCCCTGCACCCCACATGCCCCACCTGGGCATCCATCCCTCATCCTGCCAAAACATTTGCCCTGAGGGACCAACTGCCTCAACTCAGGCCAATATGAAGAACTTCACCACCTGCCAGATTGCCTCATATAGCAAGTCAGTTCAAATTTCCATTTCTTTCTCACCCATGGGGCATGGTAAACATAACACAAACATCCTGGCTTGATCTTGGACGCAGGTCATGCTTATCTTCTGAAACCCAGCCTAAATATAATGTAAGGAGCAATAACTTAACGAGCCCTAGATCCTTGGGGATGTATCTTGTATGGTCAGGAGAAACTTTTTGACATTTTCATGCTTATAGTTTTCTTCTAAAAATATGTTTTAGGACCAATCATTTCTGTATGCGCTTGTGGCCCCAAAACTCAGTATTCACAATGAGCAAAATGAGCACACATCCGTAGCAGCTCCAGTGTCAGGCAAGTGTGCTGGGATGTGGCAACTGGAAGCAGTCTCGGTGCTCAGAGCTCAGCATGGAAAAATTTGCTTTTCTGAGCAGTTCAGAGGTATCTCAGGTGTCTTTGCTCTACACAGAAGGCATAGCCTGGGATGCAGAGAGATGCTGCTGCTGCTAGAGCAATAAACCCGCTACATAAACCTTTTTTGTTTTCCTCCCACTTTAAGCCTCATGGCGTATCTGCTGCTCCCTGCCAGACACCAGAATTACCTCCTTATCCACAAGTGCCCTGGTTTTCAGTGGCATTAGGCACCCACAAATGTCAGAGAAGCCCATAGAGTTGGAGTGGGGGGATTTCTGAAAAATTCAGAGCAAGCACTGTAATAGAGAGATTTTGCCACCAGATGTCAGAAGACAGAACGCAGAGTGGATAATACACTGCCTTACCAAATCCTGGAAAAGGACATTTCAGTTCGTTTATGATTCCCCTTCCTTCTCCCCTCTTCCTCTCCTGTCACATATATGCATATGCACACAGAAAGAAAATTACCTAGGGAACATTGGGTTGGGATTTTTTGTTTTCATTGTAGCCTTCCACAGATAAAAAGGAGGAGATCTAATACCCTGTTAAGCTTCAGGTGACATATCAAAGAAAAAGAGTTGTCTAAAATTTGAAGTTGCTAAATAAGCTGAATAATAACAAGTTCTGTGGGCTCTGGAACTAATGAAATCTCATTTCCTATGGATTTTACCTCATGGTTGATTGAAGCTTTTCCTCTGCTGGGGCACTTCAAATTTTCTCTTTTTTGTGTAAGGGTGAATCCCAGGGGACAGCTTTTCAGAGAGATGCACTTGTGGCTTTTCCCTCTTCTTCCCAGGCATCTTTTCTTATTGTAATTGAATAGCTTTAAGACTACTACCCATCTCTCAAATTTTGTTGAAATCAGATGAGGCTCCAAAATGCACAAGGCTTTCTTCTACAGAAAACCGAGCAAAAGAAAATGCAAGGACAGCTTAATCTATTACAGACTCAGATTAATGAGGCCATTTATTACATAATATAACTCTGCTAGAATGACTTAAACACCTGAACTTGCACTGGCAATTTAAATGTTGCATTAAATATTCTGATGATTCTTCATTTTTCTACCAGATTATGAATTTGTAGATTATGCAGAAATGTGCCTGACTGGCCATCAGTCTTTGCTGATGAAACCCCGGTTCCTATGACTGCATGTTGGTGGGTTACCTCTCTTTTTTCTCCCTTATTTTCAAAACAGAGAGTAGGTAGCATGAAATGCCAGGCTTTACATCAAGTTTCCACATCCCTTCAGCACAGCCAAACAGGCATTATTGGTACAAGTGAGAGAAGAGCAGACTGGCCTTTTACCAGTGTGCTGTGACTCCAGCTGAAGTTGCTCTGAATTTCTACAATTATTTCAGCGAGAATAAGATTAAATGCTCAGCACTTTTCTCTTATTGTAAGCTAGTGCTTATTCCAGCTCTTTTTGATTGTATTTTTATTATGGCAAATTAATGAGCTTTATTATCCTATCATATTTTAAGTTTTGATTAGTCTAATTCTTAAAATGTATGAGTTTGATTTTATTAGCTATTATTTAAATGATCACCCTTAAATTAATCCTTTTGTATTGTGAAGCTGGTTTTGTTGCCTTACAATGGTTACTTATCCTTCCTGGCCCAAGATAAAAATTTAGCAACAGATTTTGAAAACTAAATTGAATTTTTATGAAGCATGAATGATAGCCATTCAGACTCATCTATAGTAATCTATAATAATGATCCCTGTTGAGCTATTTTTACAGAAATGGGTCAGTTTGATCAAAACTTAGAATGTATCTAAATTTTGACATGACTGACATATTAAACAAACTTTAGCACCTTCATATTTAAAATATCATCCTCGGCAGATGGATTCAGAGCCATTTCAGTGTTTGGTAACACAACAATACAATTACTAAATCAGCTGTGGGAGTCACAGCCAGCAAAACTTCTTAATGGCGTACCTGGAAACTGCACAGATCAATAAGCATAACCCAATTTACTCCTTATGTAAATAAGTTTGAGAAATGATGATGACACTTGTTCAGAAACAAAGTCCATACACCTTATTAATTTCCTGGAATTAGATTTGGGTGCATTGGTGTTGGTTTGTTTGGGGTCTTTTAAATAATGTAATATCAATATGATACAACCAAATACAAGCCTTCCCTTCACCCTCTCCACACTGGCACAGCATATGCTTATTCAGCTCACCTCCATTCTGACATCCCTGTCCCAGTGCAAGTTCTCTCCATCATGGCAAGCTTGTTTATTCCTCTCCTGCATAGTCAATACACCTTGAAGGTAACTGTGGGGCAAGGACAGCTTTCATCCTAGTGTCCAGTAATATCTACCTTTCTTCCAGGGCAATGCACACACTCACCCATACACTCATTACATGGTACACATCTTTTGAGGTCAATGGGTCTGCTTATTGAACAGAGACATCTGAATCCAACCAAAAACACTGACAGAATATATTAAATGTTAATGTTTTAGTTTGACATGAGACAATATTTTTAAAGTACTTACACTAGTCCCCAAATGCACATCCTGCTTATTCTAAAGAAAAGTCAAAACAGCTCATTTGAATTGTCTCAAGATATCAAAAGCAGCTTCCCCACTTGCTGTTACCACCCCTCAAACAGACAAACACATGGACAAAAATGGTGGAAAGAGGTTTTCCAACACAAACTGAAACTAAAGACTCTTGGTTTGTCACAGATCAGGAGGGAAGAATAAATGATCAAGCAAGATACTTTTGCTCCCGTCAGTGTAGTAAGATAAATTTCCCCATCAAGTCCAAACTGATAGAAAGCACACATGTATAGTGATTTTCTAATGTATGGAAATCCAGACTTTAAGATGTTCTTTTGAATAAAGACAACACCAAATTATACCAAGCAAATGACTGTAATTCAGCAGGCTGTTGGATCCTGCTAAATCTAAATGAAGCTTGTGTGTTTGTCCTGGGCTGGCCAGGGTGGATCATATTGTTCCCTGTTCACATTGTGTATTGTCCTACATACGCACACAGATCACCCCAAATAGAACAGTGGGGAGAGTTTCTCTGAGGCCTGCAAACTTAATATACTGAAAATGTCATCTCAAGAGGGAAAAGATATCCAGTGTAACTTTGCCCTGGTGGTCTTTTTCTCATATCACACTCATTGGTCCTGTGCTCTGTGAGAAGAGCCCACCTTCCTTTCTTATGGAGTGCACACAGCCACTCCCTTCAGTCAAAGTACTAGTTCTTCTTGCACAGCAATACAATCAAGAACACAAAAGCTGCAGGACAATGATAACAGTGTGCTGTGCCTCTGGATTTTGTCCACTTCAGAAACCTGGTCCCACAGCTGCTGCAGGGGCCAGAGGTCTCCAGCAACTGGGAAACGGGGAGGTGAGGATGGGGAGGTGTGGGGCAGGCAGGAGCAGCACCAGGGCCCCTTGCCACAAGAGGCTGGTTCTCAGCCAGCTCTGACTCACGGCTCTTTCAACCCACCTCTCCTGCTTCACCATCAGCTCAGAAAAAAAATACAACAAGGTGCTTTATGTATTTGTTTGAAGATCCTTGTAAATTCAAAAGGAAAGAATTAAATTTTACAGAGTTCGCTGTCAATCAGTAGTCCTTTTTATTATATTATAGGTTGAAGGTTGTTCTAAATGTCAACAGTAAAATAATTTTGTTAGTATTTGAAAAAGGCATCTAAGTCTGACCTACACTGACTGACCATCTCTTGAAGTACTTCATGCTTCCTCTTTCAAGGAAAGTCTTGAATCATCTACAGTATTTACATTAAACTCCCTAATAAAAAGCAGCACATCTGTATTTCCATTGCTAATGTATCTCACTTTAAAACAATTTGTATTTGTTCTCGTGTCAGCTAGCAAAAATTAAAAATGGAACACAGATTTTTGCAGCCTGAAGCAGAGAGCAGCACCTGAATACACTTTGTCTCAAGCATAAGATTAAGACGTAGACTGGGGTTAAAGCACTGAACTCAATGAAGTATCTGAAGAGATAAAACAGGTGCCTAAACACTTTTGTTGATATATACCAAGGAGTCTAGCTACACAGATAAGCACATTCTCAAAGCCAGACTTTCCCATTCCCACACCTTCTTCCCCACCCATAAATCCTCAGTCCTGTGCCTTGGACCCGCTTTCAGTCTGGATCAGCCATATGCATTGCAGGAAATAACTGAGATTTAGTTCTTCCTAAACACATTATGGCAATTTGAACCCAAGCCCTTGTTAGGCCACAACAGAAAATAAGTCAGGGGCTTTGCTCAGTAACATGTAGACCTGCTTCTCAGTGTAGGCATACTTGCAGAACATGAGGACTATAATGCTCATTCTCACTTTTAGGGGGATTTCCTTTATCATTTGGGCACAGCTAACACTCCTGGATGTCTAAACCCCTAGACATTTATCACTTTGCCACTCAGCAAGTGGAAAGTGACATGGCTAATGAGCTAACAAGCTGTTGAGAGGTTTAATATAGGCCAAAACCCAGGACACTCAAAGCTGAAAGAGCCTGCCAAGTCACCAGTGCTGAGCCCAACTCAGTGGTTTGACTCCCCCTTTATTCTCCTTCCATGTTTCCACGTGTGGCAGGTGCACCCATCCCAATAAAGACTGAAACTTCTTGACTGCTGAAAGAGTTAAAACTCGAAGCCTTGGTTTGGGGGTTGAGTTGTCCAGTGTCCCAGTGACTATAGTCCTGGGCACACCTAAGTCGAGGGATAGGAAAGGAGAGGCCCTTTGGTTGACAGACAAAGCCTTCAGCCAATGAAACACATGGGTCAAGACAAGTTTCTGGACTGCTGATGATATATGACCACAGATCAGATTCAATTAGGGTATTAAATGGAGCCTCTTCAGAGGGCAAAAGGAGACAGTGCTCCTTGGAGCAATGGGTCTGCAGCTGGGGACTCTCCCCTTGGATCAGGATGCCACCCAAGGTAACCCCTCAAGGTTGAAAGTCCTTGCCTTACTTGGTGGGTGATTGCACATTTTGTGTCATCATCCCTAAAACGGAAGTCAGCTGTGTGGTATTAGTTCTGTTTGACAGACATCTGACTCTGTATCTTACTAGTGTTCGTTGGAGTGCTAAACAATTTTTTATTAGAATAAATTTCATTTTGAGTACCTGCCTCATCTACTTTGAGAGATATTGTGACACCATGTAAGCCACTTCTCCTCTCCAGTTCTTTGCAGGCAAATCCCAAATCTGCTGGAGCCCCTGAGTACAGAAGGCACATTTCCCAACAGTGAGCAACTTCCCTGGGCCCTCCCTTATTACCTGCCCATGAAAACCTCTCATACAACCCAGTATGCCCTAACAGGATTCCCTGCATAGGCCTGGATCATCACACAAAAGAGTCCTATCATATGGCAAATGTCAGGAATACCAGGATGTTGGTGGACAGCAAGGTCTGTACACCTCGATACATATCTCCTTTTCTGAACACTCAGGACCTGCAGTACCCCATGGCTGGAAAGCTGGAATTAAACCATCAGCAGACATACAGAGAGTACTGTGAACAGCATCAGTGCATCTCCCTGCGACCGAGGAGCTGTCAGTTCACGTCCCTGCCATGTTTGGGCAGGACAGGGACTTAAAAAGAACTCTTAATATTCAAGGTGAGTGTCCTGGCTATTGTATAGTTTGGCTGTCTTATTCTCCGCGGGGTTGGGGGACAGGGTGGAAGGGGTAGAATGAAATGGCTATTTCAATTTATTGGTTAAAACAGTTAGGAGTTCAGGTACCTGGCAAGCTATAATGCTGGAAGAAAATCCCTGAGAAATGGAGTGGAATAATTTTTCAAAATGTTTCGTTAATTTGCCATTTAACTGGATGTTTCTGCATAGACGGTGGATACATGCCTTTTTCCAGACACAGATGAAACTGCAGAAAAGGCTACACCCTCCCTGTTGGAGGTAGCCTCTATCTTGGCTTTGCCACTAGATGTGTTCTTGTGAAATCTCTTCAGCGCTTTCTATAATTTCAAGGGTTGAAAATACTACATGAGAGAGAATAGAGGTCAAAAGAAGTTATTATGAAAGTTATTAGTTAATAATTCTCTTTCCCAGTGGATAACTATACAAACAAAAGTTACCTATATCATATCTGAAATTCAGCTAGTAGCTACCAGAAGTAATGAATTATGAAACTGCACAAGTTCATTTGTTTTCCAGACTGGACAGGTTAGTTCCTAACTTAACTTTTCTGGTTTTCCAAATGTTTACGTGAGGTAGTTTTGGCTGTTCTTCTCTACAATTTTTATTTCTGGCCACAGAGATACCTAATGCTTTTTTATTTAGCAGTTTTGACCTGAATTTGGAAGGCAGCTACTTAATGCCACTGTTTTCCTTTATCCTTCAGAAATAACTTATTTGTAAATTTAAATCCCCTTCACCCAGAAACAGCTTCCAAGCTGCCATAAATGATCGGTTTCTAATTTCTCCAAAGTTGAATACAAGCGGACACTTTCACCCATTATAAAAGCAAAATGACAGCAATCCGCAATAAATAATCCTGGTGCAAAATGCAAGCACATAAACCGGTTTCATTAAAAAAAAAAAAGTGAAGCCACCACTTCAGTATTCATGGCAATAGGATTTTTCCCAGCAGACAGCATTTCATCCATGGTGCTTAGGTGTTCGAAGATAGAAAAGAGATCTTCCACTCTTCTGAAAGGATACTTAATTATTAATAGGAAAAGAATATGTTGGTCTTGCTTTTTAAAATAACCAATTACTTTAGGTCAGAAAGAATTCAAACCAGAAAACCATCATGGAGCTACTACTATTCAGTAACTTCTGAATTACCTTGACAGTGCTTGCTACTTTTCAGTCTCAAAATTCAGACAGCACTTAAGGCAGGATTAACCTCACCAAGCATTAGCTGCCTAACAACTCATTCTCTAGGTTCCCTTTATAAACAATAGGAAGACTCCTCCAGACAGCAGCTTGTCTCACATTAACACAGAAGGGACAAATCCTCCTTCAGAAGAGGCCATCTCTCTCTCTTGACTAATGAAGGACCATATCCAAGCTAAGACTAGACAGTAACCTTTAGATATTAAAGTGAGATCAGATAAATCCTGTACAAGATGAACTATGGCAAAATATACCTACTTTTTCTTATGCTAATACATGGAGGTGGCAGGTGTTTTTCACAGTATGCCTTCCAGTATCTGAAGGGCGCCTACAAGAGGCCTGGGAAGGGACATTTCACAAAGGCCTGTAGTGATAGGACAAGGGATAATGGGTTCAAACTGGAACAGGGGAGATTTAGATTGGAAATGAGAAGGAAATTCTACACACTGAGGTTAGTGAGACACTGGAACAG
>JAVSBS010016489.1:51855-85368 GCA_033124195.1 Coracias cyanogaster | reverse complement strand
CGCGTGCGAAGGCGGCCGTTCCCGTCAGGGGAAGGCGCGAAGGCGGCGGGAGCTGGGCGCGGGCCGCTGCCGCCGGGCCCGTCTGCCGCCGCCGGCGGCCTCGGCCGGTGCCTGCGGGCGGGCCGCGAAGCTTCGTCTCCCGGCAGTACTCGTCCTCTAGTGAGCAGAGCCGCCGGGGCGGCCCTGGGGCCGCCGGGCCTTGGCGTCGGGAGCCTCGCTCCCCTGGCCCCGGCGCAGCGGCCGCCTGACTGGTGCGCTGCGGAGGAGAGGCCGCGTTCGGTACCGCGCGGAGAAGAGCTTGCCTGGAGAGAAACTGGGAAACACATTCCCAACCTCAAAATACGGTAAAAAAGTTGCGGCTTCACGTTACAACATGTAGTCGTCGGTGAAATGCTGTGCTGCTACAGAAAATACAATGGATACGCGTCATGGAGTTCCCGTGTTTTTCCGGATTTAATAGGTATAACTTCATCTATGTCAGGTATAGGTTGTAATTTTTAAATCGGTAGTTGTGTTGTAAGGGGCAGTTAAGTTCTTGAGTCGTGTTTGTGGTGGTGCTGCGTGTCTGCTTCGTTGAGAGGGCTGCGGTGCGGAGCAGAAGCAGGCAGGTGCAGTGGGAAAGCTTGAGGAACGGTCCGAGCGGATAGGTGGGCCAGACAATGCTCTGCTTGCGTTCTCTCATCCGCTGTGGAGCGGGCACTGTGAGGGGCTGGTTCCAACCTCTTTGATGGCAAGCACAGAGTAGGAGCTTGTAATATTATATTATTAGCAGAGAGCAGACTTGTGCATGTGGTGGCAGTTTCGATAGCTGGAGCTCTGAAGAAAAATGGAAGAAGCAGATAATACATCCAGATCTAGGGCTTGGGTTATTTTGGGATGCGTGAAAATAGAGACGGCTTATCACCAAAAGCCAGAAACTAAAAGGTAGCTCTAGGCAAGAATTTACAGATGTACTTGATCATAAACTAGTCCTGATTTAATCACGTGTGAACTTTAGCTGGAAAATTTTGTGACTGTATAGAACGTAGTTTTTTGTATTTTTAGGTGTACTTTGGACAAGAAGAACCTTTTATTTTAGAGGCAAACTGAACAGATTTTTTTCTCATCCCACTTCTACCCATAGAAAAAGCCCCTTATTTCTTTCTTGCTAGCAAATTATATATATAAGAGAGCAATGAGAATATAAGAAATTGGAATTAGCACCTGGGTAAACAAACGGAAAATTTTGCAGGGTTGGTTGTGTAGTACTTCTAGTGGGCTGATAAAATTTCCCCCCATGTATTTGATATAATATTGTGAGAACGTGAATTAACCTTCTACATAATTAAGGACAGAAGTTAAGATTGCAGGGTTATATGTATTTTTCTAATTCTTCTGATTCTATAGGAGGTGTTGCATTTGAAACTGTTGGGTTTTCATTTAGACTGTTGTCCCCTAAAAATGAGACTTCTAAACTGCTTTTTATATTTTATTTTAGTTTTCCTCCTGAAACCTTGGTAAAGTTACCCTGAGATAAATTATCCAGCTCTTCAAGGAGCAGCTTATGACCTGACAGAATTGGAACTTCCTACAATGAGCATGTCATCAAGGTAAGCCTGAAACATCTACTTGAATAAAACAGCTACAGCTGATACTGCAGAAACAAAGTCTTAACTGTGGCATGGATTTAATGTCTTTTTTTCTCTTAATATTTATGCTTGCAATTTTGAACCTTGCAGGTATAATCTGGCTTGTTTTACTAGTATAATAACACTTACCAGGTATGTTACTTATTACAACATGGTGGCTTTTCTAAAACCTGAACTTTTCTGGCATCCAAGGAGTTCTGGTGAAATCCTAGTTGGTTGTTTCTGATGTTGCTGGCTAATAAGTCTTTTTGACTTTTTTTTTAAGCATTTATTTCTGTAAGAAAACTATATAGGGGTTAGTGATGGGCAGTCTCAGCTCTTACTTTCTTGATTGTCTGAATTACTTTTAAATCTGGATCTAAAAGCTTTTAAGTATGACGTTGACACTCAACCAATATTACGGTTTATAGAAAAACCCCTTGTAATGGCTTTGCTTAAATACAAAATCTTCTAAGAGAGGACAGAAATACAAGGTGGAGTAAAGCAATGTAAGTTTTTCTTGCTTTAGTAAATGTAAATATTGTCAAGAAAAGAGAATGTCAGTGTGCCAAACACAACAGGTAATTGTTTTCTGTTGCTGTGTAAGCATCTATCTTTAAGTAAGAGTAGTGAGTGTACCACCTTACTGATAATGGGCAGTTACACTCACCCATATTGTTCATAGAATGTCAATAGGGCACTGTTTCCTGCTATTTTTCAGATGTGCTTTTGGTTGTGTGATGTAGCATTATGTGCTTTTAAAGAAAGCCTTAAGAATTGGTCTCATGCTTAGTAATAGTTTGGCAGTTTGGAATCTGCCTCCATTGCTCATCTGGTTACGTGGTTTGAAGCTGAACTACTGCAGTTACCTCTGTAGTTGTAAGGTACTCTGTTCTTAGTTCTTTTTCAGGAATGGCAATGTGTTGGCCCAGAGTAGCATTGAGTCCTTCTTCAGCTCACATAGGGATTTATTTGTTAGAAAGCACTAACTATTAATAGGACTTTATCTTCCTAACTTTGGCTTTTATTACTTAGTCTTCTGGTTATTCCTCCAAAACAAGTTTTTTATTCTGCTAGCAGTATTTATTTGGCTCCTAATATTTTCATAACTGAAAATGTACCACTGAAGCTTTAACTAAGGCTTGTTTGGTGTCATGTTTTGAAAGTGAAATGGCCTAGAGATGCATTATCAGACAGGTACTTCAACTCTTGCATTGTCCCAGGGACATGTGTGGAGAATAGGTGTGGCTGGAATGCACCCTAGCTACACATGGAGAAGGAGAACACCATATTCCACTTGAACCTAAGGAGAAACACTTGCAAGGCAAGCAGCAGCAGTGCTAGCTGAATTAGTATCAGGAAAAGCAGCAGCATCAAACTGACTAATTAAAGAAAGCATTTTCAATGCATCAGAACTCTTTAAGGAAGAACTTGACTCCAATTTACCCAAAACTTAACTGAAAATGCAACTTTCTACCAAAACTTGCGTCAGAGAATTTATCATTTGTCAAAGATACATGGTACCTGCAAAGTAAGTAAATGAGTAAGTAAAAATAGACTAAAATGATAATGCTGCTGTAAGTGGGGAGTGTTTGGAATCTCTCCAAGAGTTTGTGTTGATTTAGTACATAGGCAGAAGTAAAATAAAAACAAATTGTGGCTCCTTTTCCAAAGAACATAAAGGGGGACAAAGGTTTTAAATAATGATTCCTGAACACCCAGTGTTAGGATTTTTACTGTGGACATGGATGCAAATTTCTGCTCATCTAGACTGGGAACAGAGACAGGAGTAACTATGAAATTAGTACCCTACTGCTGACTGTAGTTGCTGATTTAGTTTTGGCTTCTTAAATTCTTCTGTCTTTTAAAATTCATTTTTGAAGTTTGAAACTTCTGTTTGGATGCAGAACAAAACTGTAGAAACTGCAATATTTTTGGTTAGAGGAATTCTTATCTTCTGGCCAGGCCTCATTTAACAAAATGTGTTTTAAAATAAACTTTTTTCTGTTTTTTACTTTCTTACATTCTCGTGCTGTACTTCTGCATCTCATCCAGGCTTGGAAATCCATAGCTATGAAACACTGTAAGAGATGTTGCTTTGTAAAAAATTTTCTTCCTTTTCTTTCACTGCCGCTGCCCCACCGTGTGAGATACGAGAAAGCTTATGAAAATGCCTGCCCTCCTGAGATTTTTAGTTACTCAGATCAGCAGCCAAAAGTTCAAGCTTATGTGTTAAGTCAGATCCAGACCTTTGGAAGCTCACCTTCACAAATTGAACTGAACTGACTTTGCCATCAGAAAATTCACTTTCCCCCCCCCCTTTTACTTTAAGAGCATTAGGGAATGTTTGAAGTCATTGAATCTTGTTCCTTGCTATATTATGTACTATTACCAGTTTCACTGTGTATTGGGCACTAGTTAATGCCTCTTCTGCCTCAGAGAAAAAGCCCCATATATTTACTACTAAAAACGTGATTCTCTTTACTCTTCAGCCAATTCAGTTGCTGAGATAACAGTGCTGAGATAACAGTACTGTTTCCTTGGACTAAGAAATGTACTTTTGAAGATACCTTGAGGATCCTGTAAAACTTGATAGCGTTTTAGGGGTCTTTTACTGTAAGATGCTGCAAATTTCTACAACTTGTTCAAGTACGGCTGCTTTCAAATAAATTTGAAACAAGATGTGTTCTCTGTCAGTGGAAAATGGATATTTTTTTCAGACCATTGGCTTGGGAGAAACTAGCAACTTTTGTATGGTTGCATGGTGGCATGTTCTTATCTAGGTGTTTTGCTTGAAATCAAGCCAGTCTCTAGTATACTCGTTACCCGTAATTTTTTTATTTCAAGAAAAAGAAAAATTGGAGAACGTTTCAGGTGCTGCAATCTAGCATGATTCCAGGTCCTCTAGTGAGGAAGTATTATCACAGTGATTAGGAGATCAATCATTACTGAAATGTGATGTTAAAATGCTTTATGGACATGCAAGACCAATGATTGTAAAAATTAAATTTGACTCCTCTCTGATCCGTTGGTGGCAATCTAGAGCCTCTCTCTCTACCCAAACTGTTCACAGCTCTCTGAGAACAAGGCAGTCGTAAATTAGTTTTTTAAGAAATAAAATTCCCTAGAAAGAATGAGGTGTAATAATGGTGCAGAACCATTAAATGTCGTCTAAGATCTTGAGCATTGAGACTTGATCAGACTTTTTTCATGCTGGTCATGAATAAGTTGACTATTATCCAGTAAAGGAAAAATTAAAGAATCAAAAGGTAAAGCATCAAAGCTGTGATACTGGCTGCAGTCATTCATGGATGAATGCTTCGAGCTTTCACATGACAGGTACTGTCTTGAGCTGCAATCTGTTCCTTCAT
This sequence comes from Coracias cyanogaster, assembly GCA_033124195.1. NCBI lineage: Eukaryota > Metazoa > Chordata > Aves > Coraciiformes > Coraciidae > Coracias > Coracias cyanogaster. Next base: position 80,390 of record JAVSBS010016489.1, on the reverse strand, counting down.
TTGGTGGTCTGTTGATCCTTAGCTGATAAGAGTGGGGTGAGCTGTACCCTCCTCTGGAGCTGTTTTTGTGTGATGTAGTTGGATTGAGGGTTGAGTGAAGAGCCAGGACAGAAAGGGCAGTTAGGAGAAAGTGTAGAGGCAAGTCAGATGTGGGGGAGTCAGACAGAGGGACTGCCCATGTTGATTTTCTTGCGTGCTCAGCAGGGTTGATGGTGAAGCTCAAGATCTTTCTGAAAGAACCTCTGATGAGGAAAAACGTTTTCTCCCCATGTCAAGCTGAGGACTTGTTTCATTGGTGCCCCCGTGTGTTCTGTTAGGCAACGCACAAGCTTGTGGCTTGTGTCAGTAGGCCCTTCTGTTTAGCTAATACCAGTATTTGTAGCTTTCACCGTGTTTGAATAGTTGAGCTCAGTGGCAACCTCCATGTGCCATTTGTAAGGACACAACAATTCCTGATAAGGTAATTTCCAATATTAAGTTACGTAGCTTCAAAAGCAAGCTGTGTGCCATGAAAACCTTACATAAAGTAGTTGGTACATTTAGTTAGTCTGTGTTACGCTGTGCTATTCTTGGTGCTTTCAGGTAATTTCTAGACTGACCAGATTAATCAGAAGTAACACAGAAGCATCTTGCAGTGGCATGGATTCATTTTTCATAAATTCCTGTTGTGTTGATGGGGTAACTTCATTAGTTTAGAAAATAAGCTTGTGAAATGCTGCCATGGCCCCAGGCCCCCGCAGGCTGCAAGTTCCCACTCCTGCATTTCACCACAATAGTTTTCCATTGAGGCTGTTTTTCTGGGAACACCCTTGAAGCCAGATCACTCAAGTCATCAGAGTTAAACAAAAATGAAATTTTTGGAGGGCTGCAATCTGTGGAGGATGCGTGAGACAATGACCTGTAAGCCTGCTTTACAGAAATAACAAATCCTGGAATGTGGCCTAGATTCCCTACTGTGTACTGACGGAGATCCTTCCAGTGTAGATTTCTTGTTTGTTCTGAGGCACTGAATAAGATTATCGTTATTAGGACTGCAACTCTAGTAAGAAAGCATAGCTACAAGCCTCGAAAGGGTGTGTTACATGTGTTCTCTGTGCAAAAACCCCAAATGTTGGAACTCCCAATCTGTGGAATTCAATGCAATAAGGTGTCAGTAATAGATTATCTAACATTAATCATGATCCAACTAAGGGGTTGGTGGTTCTTTAAATATCTCTCAATTTCAATTATTTTCTAAGGTTTTGTTTTAAATGTTTATTTCAAGTTCACATTTGGACATGTAGAAGTGGCAATTACTTGGAAATGACATTACTGAAACCAATAAACTTGCTCTCAACGGGAGTATATTTTACTACTAAAAAGAATGCTAATGTTTTTTCCAATTGATGGGCTTTGGCTGCAGACTGAAGTGTAGCTGCTATGGAAAATTCCAGGAAAAGGTGTAAAATGATAAGTGAAAAATGTCAAGGATAACATTTGTTTAATGTGATTTCATTCATGCGTTTATATCCAAAAATGTCTCTTTAGAGCTTGTGGGATTTGAACTGTTGAGTCATGTTAGCCCTTCCCTTTTTCACATTTACTCCATTTTGTTTGTACTTCCCACATGTATTTTATTCTTCTCATTTTCTTTTCCCCTCCTGGTTTGTTCTGTCTTGGCTTTATTTTTAATTAGTTAAACATAACTGACCTTTGACATAGAAAACATTATGAAAACAGTGGGACATTGGTTACTGCTTTGAAAGAGTAAGGCAAATATTTTTGTGTTTGTTCTCCTTTGTCTGTTACCTCTCTCCTGGGGTTGTATTGTCAGTGAGTGAAGTAAAAGAGCCACTTGAAGCAGGGAAAGGGAGTTTACCTAGAACCTTACTTAGTTTTCTGTGTTTTATGGCTGGAGACACTAATAAGTTTTAGTTCCATTGTGTTATGCAAAGCTGCAAACGTGTAACAAGAGCCTCTGAGGTTTACAGCATGAAGCATTGTGACAGACCAGACCTGGCAGGGAGATGAAATTTTAATTTTATGCATGCAGATCAACAACCAGAGATCTGAAGCCAGCATCTAATCGTGTTCAAGATCTCTTGAAAAATCTGTCCTCCTACAATGGAAGCTTCTATATGGAAGCTAGCCTACTGGAGATCATGCCTTTTATAGTCATCCCAAGGTCACAGGGGAAGAGATGGTCATATGAGGTCTGAAAGTGTTTCCCAGCTCTGGTGCCAGTCCAGCGCTGTTAGCTTGAGAAAATATCCTTTCACTCAATTCAAACCTTGCTGTACCCCATCCTAGACGTGGTTCAGACAGTGCACATTTAGTGTCCATTTGAGATTTGTGTTATATTTCATTTGAAACTACAGCATTTCATGATAACCAGAGATGGTGGCAATTTAGCTGGCCAGTTCTGTTGCAAATGGCAATATAGCTACTTGAATATGAAAGGCAAGCTCCCAGTTCCTTTGCTTGACTTAATAGAAAAGTTGGTTCTGCTGATTAAGTAAAACTTAACTTTTGTCAAAAGGAACATGGAAAATAATCACAGAATTGTGCATTTTTCAGTACATTTCTCTCTACCGGGAACCAGTTATTAGCTTCAGAGAGCCTCAAGGTTATTTCCTTAGAGATTTATCAAAAGATAGAAGTTCTGTACTTGCATTGCCTTCCTAAAGAAAGCTGTTTGGGAATTAACTGTTGGCATTTGTCACAGGGGGAAAATATTAAGTGCCTTGTGACTTTCATAAAGGGGTCTTTACAGGTTGCCCAGCAGGTTCAACCTGCTCAAGTTGAATGTGTCCCTGCTTCCTGCAGGGGGGTTGGACTAGATGACCTTTAAAGGTCCTTTCCAACCCAAAACATTTCATGATTCTATGATCTTCTGAATTTGGACTGCTGAAACTAGACAGGTCTGTTCAGGTGACCACGAAAAGATTAGTTTTCCTTATCCCAGCTGTGGATACCTCAGCTCTGAAAGATAGTATATTTTAAGCATAACTCATGGCCCCCCATAGTTTTGAGTACAATGCTCCATGATTTACAAAAGGCTGGAAAGGAGCATGTGCCCCAGAAAATAACACAATTCACATGCTGTATGTGTGAAAGTGTGCATGAAATGTACAGTGGATTGGTAAACTCGAGGTTTTCATTCATGGTTGTCAAGACACACTAATCTGTGCTGTACTCAATCACAGTAGTCATACATGTTAATGCAGACTCTGCTTTCTGGGTCTTAAAAATCAAGGATGGGATTGGAGTTCTACTTTGGGAAGGCTTTGAAGTCTCTGGGAATGAACAGATCCTCCATTTCCTGCAGCTAGTCAGCAGCTTGAATTTGAAAAGCAAGTCTATTGCCCTGCTACTGTGGGTAAAAGCTAGGTGGTGGTATAGAGGAGTGGAGCACGCTATGTTCAGCTCCACAGAAATATTTATATGCTTAAGGCTGATAACAGAAGTGCTGATTCAGCTGTAACAAAGCTCCCCCTGTTGCAGGAGCAGGGTTCTTAAGAAATGTCAAACTATTTAAGCTGATTAAATAATTCTCGAATAGAAAGCTCCACACCTTGAAGATTACAGAGATCAGAGCTAAAAACAAAGGATGTTATATCATCTGTTATTTTAAGCAGTGACCAACTGCAATCACTGACAGACTTTTTAGTGTATTCTAAGGTACTTGACAACGGGGACTGAGGACTGTAAACAAGGATTCAGAGGTAACGAGCTTCTTTACTAGCCATGTTCATTCCAGAGCCTTTATCCAATTCATATACCATATTTCAGCAGAATGGGTTTTTTACTCTTGCTTTACAACTAGTAGCAGGAGAAGAGTGCCAGTTTATCTTATGGAACTGGCAGAGGAGACCTCTATTTAGTCTCTATAGGAAAATGTGTTCAGTTCTTCCCCTAAACCTCTTATCAGTCATGAGAGAAAATGTGGGTGAATCTCAGGGGCAGAAATGCCAGAAAGATTGTTCCTGGGAATGGTGTCTTATCATCCAACTCTGAATGTACTTGACAAATGGAAAGAAGGGACACAGAAAAAGAGCTGGAGTACAAAATGAACATGGTATACATGAAACTGATCCAAGCTTCAAAATGCAGTAGTTCTGCTCAACATTTTACTAAGTGCTTGAGTAAGTTAACTTGGAAATCATCAGGAATATGATTAATTTTTAGTCTAACTGTGGGCCTGGAAGTATGGTGTTTGTGTAGTGGAAAAGCATCAGTTATAGTAGTATTGTAAAGCTAATATGACTTGGTATCTGTATTTTCAAAGAATCATAGAATCATTCAGGTTGGCAAAGACCCTTGGGATCATCGAGTCCAACCATCAACCCTACTCTACAAAGTTCTCCACTAAACCATATCCCCCATCACCACATCTAAACGACCCTTCAACGCATCCAGGGATGGTGACTCAACCACCTCCCTGGGCAGCCTATTCCGGTATCTGACTACTCTTTCTGTGAAAAATTTTGTCCTAATGTCCAGTCTAAACCTACCCTGTTACAGCTGGAAGCCATTCCTTGTTCTTTCTTTGCATGGTAGTTGACATAGGTCGATATTGGGAAGAAAGTTGGAACCCTTTTTTAATAACTCAATGACATGCAGAAACTTATCACATTTCTCTGTACTGAGGAAAGGAAATTTGTACGTCTATGTAGGTTTTGATGCCCGAATATGTAGCTCCTTTCAAATGATAAAGGGCTTCTGCTGTAGTTTTGGAAATAGAATAGTTGACATTTAAAATGTCAATAGTTTCAGTATTTACCAGTTCTGACATTTTAATAGTGATCATTGGAGCTATTATTTGTTTTAAATGCTTCACTTTAAATTCTTATAGCAAGTTACTGACTATCTGGTTGTCTTTGAAAAGTGGCGGCCTCTTATGGGACTACAGCTGTTGGGGAAACAGCTCTTAATTTTGGTGGTTACGGTCAGTGAAATAAGGTCAGACATATAAAAATGGGCACTTAGTTACAACTGCTTGTATTTGCATTTTGCTCTGGGCGGGAAGAAAAACTCACTAAGAGGTAATATTTTTTTTTTCTTTTTTTCTGAAAATGTGATATATATAGATAGATAGATATAAACATTTCCTTAACGATCAAAAGTAGGAGGCTGGACCTTGGGAGACGTCATTCCTCCCAGAATGTGACTGGTTGGCTGGCTTTTGCCAGTCCCTTCCCTCTGTGCCTTAATTTTCAAGGCTTAAGAAGTGATAGTGATCTTTTTTAAAAAAGCATATTGAAGTTAGTGTTAGTAAGAAATTATTTTTTATGACGTTTGTAGAACTTAATCTATAGTCAGTGTTTTATGACCACTAATGATGGGCTATATTGAAAGTTGTTCTTATTATAACATTGAATGTAAAAGATGCTGAACAAACACTTCTGTCAGGAAGATACTGGGAAAACAGCATTGCTAAATAATTATTTGAGTGCCATTCTCCCTTCCAGTCCATATACTTGTTTCACATACACTTCTAATACAGTGTCTGCAGTTCTTTATATCTAGTGGGCACCTGAGGGCTCATTTTAGCCCAAAATGTCTGGTGTGAGGATCCATTCCACAGAGTTTTGGATCTACACCATGTGCACTGTAAAAGGAAACCCCATCCCCAGTTTGTTTTGGGAAGTGAAGCAAAGTTCAAGCAAATGCCTTTTTGATGAAGAAAACTGTACATCGTGGCTTGCCAAAGTATACTCATTCTACATGGAACTTTGCTGGGTTACAGCTTTTCCTGTAGAATGAGGAATTCCTGTGAATGCATGGTATATTTTGGTTATTGCTATTCTTGGCTTTCTTTGTAAAATAAAGACTAAAAGCTATTACTGCTATTTCTAAAAGCCCTTTGTGACCCTATACCATAGTGTTGAACTGCAAACAGATTGCCTGCCAGTTTTTTAATTCAAAAATCTAGCATTGCAGCTGAACAAAAGTTGACAATTGCAACTGACTTTTTTTTAAAATACCCATTTGGTTAATGTTAATTGGTGTAGAAATAGTCTGAAAAACCCCATTAGATTCCTCTTATAACTTCTAAAATGCTATGTTCAAGTGTTTGGGGTCTTTTATTAAATGTGATTTTTTTTTTTTTTTTAAATGTGTCCTGGAGGTTTTACCTGGGTTTGTTTGTTTTTTCCAGAGCCTGATAAGGCTTTGGGAGTCCTGGCCAAGTCATTTGCTTCACTTAATAGAATGTATGGTGAGGATCTTCTGGCTTCTCTACGGAGTCTAGTATTCTTTAACTGTGCCCAACTGTTGAGTTTGTATTGGGTTTTCAATATTTCATTCTTCAGAAGGAAAGAAAATTTCTCCTGTGAAATCTAAGTTGAGATTCATTTACCCATGAGGTAACTCTAATTCCATCAATGGAAGGATTTATAGTGATTTATATTTGCTGATATATCAGTTTATTGCATATCTTTAAAAGTGCACCAGTAACTGGAATTAAAAGGTGTGGGAATGACAGAAAGAAACATGATGCTGACAGAAAAAAAGATGGTGTAGCAACTTTACCACTTAAATGATGTTAGCAAACAGAACGAAACTATGAAGGGCAGCACCTGTTTCCCTGCTCAGATTCAACAGAAGCATTTGTAACCCCAGATGTGTAACCAGCCCCTTGATTCGAGGAAATCTGAATTTATTCAGTGCAGTGGAAGGCTCATTCAGTCTCCTCTTCTCCTCTTCCCACACAGAGGAGCTCGTCAGGAGCACAGAAAACAACATACTTCTGAAGACTGGGTTAGTCTGATAAATACTACCTGTTTATTTTCCATCATCAGCCAAACCCTCTACTGAATCCAAATGCGTAGTCTATGGCAGCATGTTTAATACAATAAATAATTTCTCAGAGTTTGGCCTCTGCAAAGTAGTAACTGCATTCATGTGTGTGAGGATTGTGTGAGAAGCGGAAGACAGTTTGGCTTCCTTACTGAGGTCCTATGCCGACACAGAGCTGCTATCTACCATGAGAGGCCCTACCAAAACCCTCTTTAGGATTTTATTTCTATCCTGCCTGTTCTGCTAAAGTGCATTGTTTTTTTTTTAGTTTGTTAAAAATGATTAATAATTTTTATTCAAGCTGAAAGATTCAGATACCTGTTCTATACTTCACACCCCAGTATAATTTCAGTTGACATTAAGATGTATGTGCACATTTATGGACATAGTGCTTTAAATTATCTTTTATGGGTTAAGAGACACCATATGACTCTTATCTCTGTCTCAGCTGTGATGATATTTTTAAAGCAACATTTACCAAACTTTGATCCATAGATTGATAACTATATTTTGATTATTTATTGGTTTTATATGCTAAGTTGCAAGATGACAGTTTAAAATCTTTTGACTTATTTGCTGTTGTTGGAACAAGAAGTTGCGCTATTAGAAATGAGCACGTAGCTGGTTCTGAGTTCTAACTATATAAAAAGATTTGAGACTCCCTGCTATAAAATATTCAGTATGAAATGTCTTCCTTTGACCAGAATACTGTGTTCAGTAATATGAAGCTTCCATTGGCATAACCGAGATCAAAACTAGGTATGTCATATAGATCTTGTTTAATGGTCTAATTGGGAAAGTACTCGCTTGCTTAGAACTGTCTAGAGACAGATGCAGGAAAGAATAATCTCTGGAAGTTGTGATAAAAAGTCCTGGAATATTCAAGTGTACTAAAAGGGATTGGCAAAACAGAAAGGTCTGTATGTGGTTGAATGTGGTAGATGAGAAGAAAAATGTAGCGGAGGGATCTGAATGGGAAAATGAGGAGTCTGGCAGTAGGCAAGTAGTATATATGCACAAATCTTGAGTGGGCTGAGGCAAATGAAATGAGAACTGAAGTGAGACAATAGCATCCTGGCTTGTTCAGAAGAGACTGCTGGGAGGATCGATGTGAGGGATGGATGAGAATGGCAGGTGACTCTTGATTTGGCCTTCTGGATATGTGGGGTAAAATACCCACTGAAGGTGAGCCACCTCTCAGAGTGGAATCGGTGGAAGGGATCAGAAAATCTTGACATCCATGCTCTAATTCCTTTGGAAGAGAAGGGGAGCTGGGTTTGTACTATCCCCCCTTTCATACAACAACAAGCAGAAGAATAATAGAACAAGAAGGCCTCGGCTTCTGAAATAATCTTAAATCTGTAGAGAGACAAACATTCTGGTGCCACGTCATAGTTCTGTTTGAAATTGTACATAACTAGCTGTAGGATCCCTGAAGTGAAAGCTGTGTAACTTTGTGTGGCTTTCTGGCAAACTCAATTAGTCTGCCTCTTCCTTAAAGGCAAAAAAAAAAAGCTTGTGGCATGCCTTCTGCACAGACTGCAGGGAGAAGAGGAGCTGGCAGAGACACTCATGCATGAGCAAGGGGCAGCCTCTGTGTAGAATGTCATGGGAGGAAGGTCATTCAGGCCCATTTCTCAAAGAAATAGCTGTAACTGAATCTCTGCTTATGCTGTTTCTCCTTTGATACTACTGTCCCTCACCTTTCCAAATTTCTTGGAAGCCAAGGCAGCTGCACAGTAGATGTGAGTGCCCTACAGTTATCAGGGGAACAGACAGAGACGGAGTTGAGTAACTCCTGTGGAACACCATTTTGTGCACGCTGATTAATTGTGCTGTGTCAGTGGCCTTGAAATGCTGCTGGAGACGTTGTGGTGCCTGCAGGTTTTCCCAGCAGCTTTCGTCTCTGTGTCATGGAAAGATTAATGCTGTGAGACACATGACATAAGGGCATAGGCTGACCTCATATGCCCCATGATGACTTTTGGAATTGGTAGATAAGGTTATTCTCCAGCTTTCTTGTTTTTAATGAGCTATTATCTTTCTGCAGGATCCCGCAAATAGTGCGGTGACTTCTCAGTAATGCGCAGGGGCTAAAAAGTTGTCCTTTTATGGTAATCTCTTAGATATGATACAGTTTTCAGTAAGGAGTTAATGTTGGAAGATTATTGCTACTGCTACAGTGGATCACACAGGCAAGTTTCCTTTTTTGTCTTTGGTTATAAAAACTAGATGGAGAGCTTGACTAGGATCAAGAAAGAAGAAGCTTTTTCTTTGGAAGGCCCTCTCAGTAAACTAAAATCCTTCCGCAGGTGACACACCATCAATAGTTTTGTCTGCCGTCTCCTGTTTCCTTTCAAAGGGGTGTTTTTAGAGATGCTGAAGTGGCTTCTTTAAGAATAATGACTCTGAAAATTAAAGGTATGTTTTCTGGGAGCCTTATCTATTGATCTTCAACACAAATCCATAGTGTACCTTTATTTTTTTTAGAGAATGAGTGGGAAAGAAAGAGTTCAGAGAACTAGTTACAAATCTTTCTATGTTTTAGACTGTCCTAGAATAGCTTTCCCCAGCAGAACTATTTACAGTCAGTGGTTTAGCAGATGGCAGTATAATTTTTTTTTTTTCCCTCTGAAGATGAAACTGCCAGCTAGGGCTCCAGTTGCTATATAGTGTGCAGCAGGTTCTGCTTATAAAGACTCATAAAACTGAGGAAGGTTTCAATATGAGGGGACTGAATGTTGAAAAATACTCATTACAGAGCATACTTCTGTTTTGTATAAACCCGTATCTTTTTGCATTATTCATTCTTTTGACTTAAGCTTGAACAGATTCAGCCTGAAGGGAGCAGCCAATGACTTGGCGATCCAGGATTTGATCCGTCCTTGCTTTCCAGACTCAGCTGTTGTGGGTCTTTATAACACTGGAGGAAAAAAAATACATGAAATGGATTATAACTGTTAGTGTAGTTCCCACTCTCCCATTTAATCTGTTGTGTTTATTGTTTCCTTGCCAGTATCAAAGACCAGCATCCCACTGTCATGATGTAAATGGGTCTTAGTAGTTGAGTGAACTGGCAGCAAAATTGTGACCTGCCTAGTAGTAAATACAACTTTGTTTTGAAGTCACGTATTCTGTCCATAATCATGTTATCTAGAGTCCTGCAGGAATCTCTACTGTTTTTGCCTTGGCTGCAATGTACCCATTGCTCTAGCAGTTGTTAAATAGGCTGAATTGGAAGGTTTCCTTCTTGACTGAGCTCTTGGTTTGGATGTCAGTGTGTGCCTTTCTGAAACAAGAGGACCTTAACTGATCTGAATCAACCAAATTAAACTTCTGAGTTGATGGAAAAATGACTTCCTAGTCTTTTTGGCTTTTGCTTCACACTTGCATTATTAGAGGGATTGGGTTTTTCTTTCAATAGAAGGATCTGGGTCAGGCCTTATTTTCCTGAAGATGCCAGTTTTCCAGCCTGATGAGGTTGTCAGAACTGCTGGGCAGAGGAATGTTTCTGAATATTCCATCAGGAGAAAGATACTGATAAGACATGAGAATAATCTTCTCTGTAAACAGATTGGTGATCAGCAGAGTTGGCAAAGAGAAGGTGTAGTGAAGAATTGGAAGTTAGGAGTTAAAGCTTGTAACAGACCGTGTGTATATGTACATAATTACCTGCTGAATTGCAAGGGGCATTTAACATCAGTTTAGTATAAAATTCGAGTTACAACAATGGTCTTTATTTCTTTCAGCAGATCTGACAATGAAGCTTGTGAGGACATAGTCAGAGCTCTTAGGTAGCCCAGGAGAGTTGTTATTACAGTTTAAGCTGAGATATAGCTAGTTATGGACTCAGTCCTCCTGTTCAGCTCCACACTGCCAAATAAGCTTTATCAGGAATTGAGTGCCTCAGTATAACTAAGAGGCAAATTCATCATGAGGTTAACTCCACTGAAGTCAGTGGACTGCAATAGCCCACAGGAATATTCAGCAAAATTAGTAAAACTCATTAGCTACATGGAAATTAAAGAGGTAGATTAATGGGACTTTGTTTTTAAATCTCGTGGTCTATTATCTTTGTGTCTTCTCAGGCCTGTTTACTTAAACAGGAGCTGCCATTCTGGTCAATACTAAGTAGTGTCTCTGGCACCTTTGAATAAAAGAATGATTTATTTGTGTACACACATGCTTTGTACCTCGTAACTTCAGGGATATGTCTGAGTCACTGCAAATATAAAAATTTATAGTTCTGTCTTTTAAATAAATCAAACTCTACTCTGTTTCAGGCCCACCAAGGGAAAATACTAAGTGATTGAGACTTGTGCACATAAGAGGAAACAGTGATGTGCTGTAGCAGTGTTAGATCTGGATGGGTTGATAGACACTGATGCTTTACTGAACACCTGTAAGTGCTATGTATGTTCTGTTCTTTTTTTAATCTTTGGAATTTGAGGAGCAGTTCTCAAGCTGAACCAATCATACATGGAATTGGTAAAGATCAGCCCCACTGGCTTTCTAAAAGGATTAGTTATTTCTATTTCTCTTTGCTGTTTAAGTGTGTACCGTTATAAGCTTGTTCCATGTGAAAATATATGGTACAAAACTAAATTACTTTAAGGTTTTCCTGGAGTATAAAATGCATATTAGATATCTATCTATATATCTGCATTTTATTAAATTATAGTTATCTGAAACCTACTTTAAGGTATTCTGTTGCTTCTGAGTGATTCTAATGTTTGTATAAATTCACTAGGCCTAAAACTGCTTTTCGTTTTACTTCTGTAATTCTGGACCTAGTTGCTGTTTTGCATGATTGAGCTGAAGGTAGAAGGTGGCTCTGTAAGTTGAGTAGGCTTGCACTGGGGAAAAAATGAGCTTAAACTTACTGTAAGCTAATGTATTTCCAAATGTATGGAAAATATTAATGCTTAAGCCCTTGGTGTAGGACAGAAAAGCAGTATTACTCAGGTAGAAGGCTTCAACTGAAATGAATCACAAACGGTGGCTGTATATAGCATATTAACTAGAAGAACTGAGAAATGCTATTAAATTTGCTGTTTTTCCTCTGGAGGGTTCATAGAACTTCTATAAATAAGCTTATTCCTGTGAGGGAATTAAATACCACAGCGTTCACTTTATAGGGGATGAATAAGGCACAGGAGGGTTACCTAAACCGATGCCATGAGTCTCAATGTACCTTCAGGTAACATTACGGACTTCGGTGATGTGTATTTAATATTTGTGTAATACTTATTCCACATTAAAAAAAATCTTTGTACTGTTAAGTACTTCAGAGTCTTATCTAACACTAAATTTTGGTATGGATAGGATAGGCTAGAAAGAAGTGCTTCCTGAGGCTCCAAGTACGTACTTGTTATTGCAAAAGAGCTCTCCTCTGCCTCCAGATATTGTCATCTAAATAGTTTTTGTAATAAAAAGCTCCAGTAGGTCATGTCAGGCTTGTTTATTATTATTACTCCTAAAATGTCTTTGGTGGTGCTTTTATGAAAGCCAGAAGTGTCACAAAAAAGCTGTGGAGCGCCATAGTGCTAAGAAACTCTGAAAATGAGTCAGCCTTAAATAATTTGTAACAGACAACGATTGTTCTGTTTTCCAAATATGTGAAAACTATTAGCAGTTGCCACACAAGTTAATTTGACGTTTAATTGCATGGTATTTGTCTGTGAGCCAGAAAATATATAGAGCGAGCTTTGTTGATTGTCATGTTATGCACCAAAAGCATGTGAGTATCTGCTTACCCTTAGGATAACCACCAACTTCGCCAGCAGTGATTTTTCATTTGGGAACCCTGCTCTATGGTGGAACTGCAACTATTAAAAATTTTTGCTCTGTTGGCAAAGGATATCTGTGTTGAAGTGAAATTGTGTGTCGTGTTATGTTTGCCTTATGTTTCCCAGGTATCCGTGGTGCTGTGTCTTAGGAGACAAAAGTCACAATGCTTGTGTATCTTCACATCAACATAAAGTAATAGATATGTGTTGTGACACCAGTTTTAAAAGCCGTCCTGAAATGACTGCTTTTCCTCCTGGTCAGTTCTACCCCATGCGTCAGTTATACCCCACAAGAGCTTGCGGTGGTAACTGATTTCAAAGACAGGATTACTGCCAGTGCTCTTTTTTTGGGGCAGCAGAACCATTCTGCAGCTCAACACAGTCCTTGGTGGTTGGGTTGTCTTCATACAAGTTTTATTTATTTAGAAGGAGGTGGCCATTTTGTTCTACAGGTTGTTTTTTTTTTCTTGTGCTTCAGATTTGCTTGCCAGGTCTGACGCTTGAAATTTTCTGCCCATGTATAGCAGCAGTACAGTTTCTTTCTGTTTCTAAACCCTTTAACATTTTGATCTGGTACAATTACTAGCATTTTTGTAATGAATTTTTATAGGTATTTGACAAGAAAAGCGCTGTTTATAGGGATTGTGTTGCACAGCACATAGTAAACCTTGTTTCTTAGAGAATGCAGTCTAATATTATTAAGTCAGGGAAAGGAAAGCTGCTTCTAGAATTCTAATTATGCTGTTCCCCATGTAAAAAAACCCAATAATTAAAAAAAAAAAGTATAAAAACCATTCCAGCAACAGCCAATGAAAAACTTTCATTTGCTTGTTACCACAATTAAGTCAATAACCTGATGCTTATGTAATCTTGGAGACATTTTTCTGGGAGTTTATATATGCTTTTTCTTTGGCTCAGGTGAGATGAGAGGAGTCCTTTTGTTTTCTTGGGGAAAAGGGCAGTGCCGTATCTCTCTCAGAAAAAGTAAGATAGAGTGCATGATTTACATCTTTAATGCTGTCTGATGATGCCTTTTTCTACTGACTGCAGGGGAAGTGCATACATGAGTTCTTAAATTCAGATCAGGATTATGCTGTTAACACGCATTCCCTATTTGTGTCTCCTCGTGTTTTGTCTGGCATGAAGTGGTATGGGAGCAGTCTTCAGTGCATTTTACCTTCTGTGGTTGGGTCCACAGGAGGCCATGATCACACCATTTTCAGTAATATTAGAGATTTGCTTTTTGCTATGACTTTAAATTTATATGTGACACCAAAAAAATGAAGGGGACACGGTCATCTAAGCATCAACTGCACTTTTAACAAGGTGCGTAATTGCACAGCTTTCTGGTCTTACATTACTCTGTAGGGCTTAAACATTTGTGATTGGTAGAGTGAAAATTAGCCCCTCAGGAGCTTGTTTCGGTCTCTGGGAAAAAAAACCAAAGAACTTTCCTGTTTGCAAAGACTTTTCAGTTCAAAATTTCATGGTGATTTCCAATTGATATTTGTTTAGGATATTCCCCTGTATTTCCACTGCCCTACATTTTATGTCTTCGTGAACATTTCAAAGGAGGTTGGCTGTTTGAGTGACCGAGCCTGAGAATTTTCTGCAGATCTTCTGCAGACCTGCCATTCACTAGGCAGATACAGACATATTCACACAGTTGGATCTAAGTGTATTTCTGGGTTGATATTGTGAGTGTATTAGCACTGCGGAAATTTTTGGAAATAATGAGTCCCCTCTCTACCGATTATGCTAATTATGGTCCATGGATTTGAGTTTATAGTTTATTATAGCCAGGTCTAGTATAAGAATTTTCTGTTGGAGCAAACATGCACCAATCCAGTTGCCACTGGTTGGGCACACAAAGTACATAAGAAATAAGGAGCAATCTATAACTCTGCATGCTTGCATCTAACAGGGATAGGACTGGAATGAAGTGTTTTCTGAGATCTGGAGAAAGCTGGAATAGCAGCTGAGAGGTTTTTTTTTTTTTTACAAGGTTCTTTATGTGGAAGTCCTCTCGTAAGGAAGCTTACTACACATTGGCACGTTACGTTGCTTGACACTGGGCTATTCTGCTGCATTTTGTGTGTTGTACAGATATGTGCAAGCTACATTAATGATAAATATATAGAGAAAAATCACACTGCAGGAACTTCAGGAATGGTAACTACCTTAAATTTGGGATTCTATTAAATGTTCAATATTTTAATATCATGGACAGGGCCTTTCTGGAGGTGTGTACAGGGATCAGAATAGTGTGCATGCATGCATTTCTTCTTGCGGAAGATGTTTGACATGTCTTTATACAGCTTGAAAAAGTTCAGTTAAGATCAGATGCAGGTTTTTGAGAATGGTAGCTTTTAGATCAGGAACCAGACAGATTAATGTTTTGTGAATTAGATTAGAGTTGAAATTGTCTCAATGAGTTTGATAGCAGACAGCTAATCAAAATTTTTTTCCTCCTAAATTGGATTAAACTGTTGTAGTCACAGCAATTACCCTGTGGTTTGTGGGCAGTTTACTGACTTCTATTATTTTAATTAATTTTAAGGAATTTTCTGAGTTTCACCTTGAACAACATCAGGTAGCAGCAGGAGTTTGGAAGAAAACAAATGGACTGAAGAGCTGTTGAAAAACCTGATTTTCTCAAGCATATAATGATTATTGAAGATAGATTATATTAAAACGGCAGATGATCTATGAAACCTCTTGAATAATTCTAAGGGATGTTTCTCTGATTATTGTTTAGTTCACCTCAGTTTTTCTTTATTGCTGTGTTGGAAATGAAGCCTTGGAAATTAAGAAATACTGGTTGGCAATTGCTATTACAAATATTTTGATACTCCTCTCATGCATTTGTTCTAGCCAGGTAATAACTACTTACGCTGCTTGCTTACAAAAAATCCTAGATAATGTCCTTGAAGGAAAAAAAATCCCTGGGAATGTCTGACAATCGCTGTGGAACTCATCCTTTTGACTCAAAATGAAAATATGGCAGGTAAAGATGTAAGTAAGGATTATGCAAACCTGAATTGTTAGTACAGAGTTGTTTCAAATCCATTACAAGTAGCAGAAAAGTCAGTGAAGTTAATAGCAGTAAGTTTCTACTGATTTTGTATGTACAGGATCAAAATCGGTATGGGACAGTGTGATGTGTGTGCAATCTAACAAACATCCTTGTAGGTCATGATTTCATATTTGGCCCAGAAATGGGAATGTAGCTTGAGTTACAGGAACTCAGGATCCCATCAGAGTCATTTCACTTTATCATTTGTACTTACTCTGTATAACCTTCTGGTCTTACTGAATACGTGAGTGAAAGTTAGCTATTCAATATGCATAAAAGGACTGTTTTTGCTGGTAATTGTAGCAAAATATTATGTAAAACAAAGCAGTAAATCTCTCCCCTGCTTTGTAAAAAATTTTTCTGAAGCAGAATTTTGTTAGGGCTACCTTAGTTTTCTTGACAGAAGGTTTAACTTCTTGCCACGTTTGATCAGTTGGGATTTTTATCTTATGGAGACTGAGGTTGCTTACAAAATAATCCAAAAAGCCTGTTCTGGTGTAGCTACAGGATGTGTAGCTGAGTTGAAGACAGTTGTGGAAATTGAGCTGGTATTGCTGATAGCTAGGTGCTAATGATAGGTAACCAAAAATAGCAATGCTAACTCATTTGTCATGGGCTGGAACTCAAAACCCAGGGAAGAAAGAATTAAGTCTCTTTAAAATATAAAATTGAATTAGCTCAGAAGTCTTTGGGGTGGGCCCTATATAATACCTAAAAAGATGTTTGAAGGGCTCTTACATAAAGCAAAATATCTAGAAGAGGTGGCAAGGTATCTTTGAAGTTTTGTCATATGTGGAATTCTTATTTCTGGGAAACCCCCCCCTTCCCCGATCCCAAAACCAACCCACAGAATGGAGCCTGAACTGAACTCTTTCTGACCTGAACTTGCCTGCTATCCTCATCTGTATTGTGAGGAGTGTCAGAGCTGATATAGCTCCAACAGGGCTCTGCATGGAAGGGGTGAACGGGAACAGAAAGGGTTGATGGTTATTTTTCTTTTTTTAGTTGCTTAATTGTATATTTGCTTTGCATACAGTGACTTTTCTGTGCTGCCTAGTTTTTGAAGACAACGGCCTCATGTACTTAAAGGATAATGTCATTTGGGCTTCAGAAAACATTGGAAAGTCAGTGGAAAATGAACTACTGAACTGGCATATTGCAAGGACAAAAACATCAAAGCAGATGAGAACGGCTCACCCTGTTCTTGGATAACAAAGAATATGCTGTGTGCCTAGGAGGGACACATTCATATATCAGGTTTAATTTTTAAATAAAATAGATTAAAAAACAAAGAACAAAATAAAATAGTTCAAGGGATTCAGGGTCAGTTCAGTAGGTGCATTCAGTTATTTTTCTCTGTAATGTACTTAACAAAAAGCAAAAGAGCAAAATAGTGGTTTAAAGGTAGTTTAAAATTCCTGGGTTGCTTAAGTGTTTCAGACTAGTGCGAGGTTGATGTGGGTTTTTGGCCTTTCTAGCTAGGTACACTGGCACTCAACCAGCACCTAAGCTTTTCTTGCCATTTTTTTGGATGAGACAAGTAGAAATTGAAAAACAGTTTGTTCTTTTCCACAGCTGGGAAATCAAAGTTCTTATAAGCTCAATGCTTGGTCCTGTTTAGTATCCCAGTAGGAATGGGGCCATTGGAGCACACTGAAACAGGAAGGCAAATGTAGTATTTACAAAATAAAATAAAATCAGCTCTTTCTAACATTCGGACTTTGTTGTTTTCAAATACAGGCCCTTATCTATGTTTTCATAGATAAGGAAAGTTTTATGGAAAACTTCATGCTTCATTGTGTTTGAACAGGAGGGCAGGTTACCTTTTTCTCCTACAGCTGCTTTATTACTTATCATAGAGCAAATGAGTACAAATGGTTTAAATAGCATAGCTGGATTGAGTCCTTGGGAGGAAAGCATTAGGAAACCTGTGTGCAGGTTGCATAGCTGGCAAATGTGAGGTGACAGGAGAGGCAAGGCAGTGACTGTGGCACGATGCAGTGCAGCTGGGGGACAGTGCTGGTGTCAGCTGGCAGAGCTGAATGAAGCCAGTCAGTGTGCCATGGCCTTACTCCTTTAATGCTGTGTGTTTAGAGGGCTCTCCTTTAGCCCTGTGAAACTCTTGGTGATCTGTGTTTCTCACCACACAGCCCTACAGTGCCTTTGTCCCCTTCAGAATTCTCATTGCTAATGGTGAGAGCTTAGTGACAGCAGAATGAAAAAATGGCTGTAAAGTTAAATCAATATACTCTTCACAGTCAAGTTAAATGAACGTCAAGGTTTGCAAGCAGAAGCTTAAGGGAAGCTGGCAGTGACTTCTTAGCAGAACATGGAAGGCTGTGAATGTTGTTCAACTCTTGGGACCGAAGTTCTAATGAGTACAGTAGGTGGCAGAAAAATCAATCAGTTCTAGGAACTAAACCCAGGACAAGATCCGTTACCTTGCAATGTCTGTTTCACCTTGGGCTCAGAAATTCTGGTCTGTGGCTCTTTTAATGTGTGTTCTGGAAAGAAGTCAGGAAATGGTTTAGATGTATGTGTATTTGGTTGGAAGCAAATTGCCCATATTTGCTTTAAGCCTGAGTTCAAGATAAGCTTCCCTTCTCGGTGAGGTAGGAATGAGCCTTAGTTCAGTATATAGTGAACGGCTTTCACTTTTTTTGGTCCCTTTCTTTTGCAAAAAGAATGTAAGTGTTCTGTAAATTGGGCTACCTGCACTCAGAATATAGGTTGAGTCAGGAGTTCCTAGAGAGCCACTTTAATTCTGCCACTATCTGGTGACTCTTGCCCCATAAATAGAGTAGGTTGTTGTTTATTTGCTTTTATAGGGAACTTTTCAGCCTACCAAAGTTGACTTATGCAGAGTGATAGTCAGAATGAAATCTTTGGTCAGTTATTTTAGATTTTCTTGTTTTCTCCATATAAATATAAGAACAAAGCACCAGTCTTATGGTACTGTTTTAAGTGACTTTTCACTTGCATTTGTCCCTTGATGGAACGTTGGATACCCTGGCAGGGCTGTGGTGGTCACTGTCTGCACGTGAGGTAGCACTAACAGTGGTGGGTAAGGCTTGCTCAGTTACAGGCTGGATTTGACTTGCTTCAGCAGGAAGCTGATGCTCTGTCAGGTGGCTGCTGTCTCCCGGTTTATGGGCTCTCCTGCTTATCAACCTGGAGCAGCTTTGCCATAACTGTAGCCTTTATTTCCAGGTCGCTTGTCTGCTTGTGGGATAAAATGCCAACAGTAGTTGTGTTGTTCTTTGTGGTGTGGGTGTTTTTTTTTTTTTTGGTTGAGCTCCTTAGTTCACAGTTAACTTAGAAGTGATTAATTGGTCATAATGACATCCCTGGACCTTTTGATCTTGCAGAGATTTTTTTTGCTTTTCTGTTCTTTCTGGACACCTGTATATACATGTGTATGTGTTGATAGGCACTGGGTGATAGGTGCAATTGTCTTGGAAGACTTTATCAGTAGCTTTCACTTTATCTTAATAACTTGAAACATCTCTGTAAAATGTGTATTTTCTTGTCAAATTTTCTGTCCAGCCAAGGAGGAAATCATTATTTGTAGGAAAAACTCACTGATTTTCAGTGGCCTATTCATAAGCAAGTGTTGCTCAGCTGGAAGCGCTAATGAGAAAAAAGCGGTACTTGGGAATGAAAAACAGTGCTGTTGGCATATATATCAAACTGCAGATGAGGTGCTTCAGCTGCTCTAGTAGAGGTTTTATATGCAGAGAAACTGAAGAATGGGCAATTTATAGTCAGTATGGTCAGCGGTAGTCAGACAGCTCTGCCTGTGGAGGTAAAGCTGCTTCAGGCCTTTTACAAGGCAGTGCCAACGTGTGGATTTTTGTTCTTTATTATTAGACCTTCCCTGACATTGCCATTCTTTGAATAGGCTTACGAGGGGTAATAATAGCATGTGGGTTACTGCTGATGAGGGTTGTATTAATGGCAAGTAACACCAGCTAGCTTGTGGCATTTCATAAAATTGTCTCTTGTCGTTGCAGTATTTCAAGTAGCTTAGTGGGGCATCCAGTGTGCTTCCATCAGAAGGGAGGGGAGACTTTTGACAGTACTGATATTCTAATATGCTCAGTAGTATTGTAAAGAATAAAAGTACGTGACTTGTTTAACTGCAAAGTTCTTACTGTATGGAATGTTACGCTAAAATGATTGCTTACTGTACTTTTTAAGGGTTCTTCAGACCCTTAAGATGTCAAAGTGAAGTTTGGGTAGACATGGCATTTTTACTTAAGGCTGCGTGAGAGAAGAGGCAACTATGGAGACAGGGTTGAATTCAGTCATACATTTTGTCACATCTCTTGAATCTGTGGGAGGTCTCTGTGTTGAGTGATGGTATCTGAGCCTCTCTGCAGAGGTTTTCAGATAGGCGGCTCTCACTAAGGGAGTCGATACTATCAGCACTAATCTCTATTGCAGAGATTATAGTAGAAAGCACCTTTTTTGGTTTGTGGAGTGTTTCTCGTCTATGATTTTTTTCCCATTTCCAAATTTAAAAAAAGGGCTGAAAATACACAGTATTGGTTATGAAGCTTTCAGTTTTGCGATTGAATAGCTGTAACTGTGATGGTTTTCAGTTATGTTCAGTGCCAAAATATACACGTTTCTGAAGAGATTCACTTCCATGGGCACCATAGAATGAATTATCAAACATATCTTCTTGGAAAGGTAGTAGTATTGTTTCTCTGGCAGAAATAATAGCTCTTTCTATGAGTTTTGCTATCTACATGTGCTTTATTTCTGCTGTAGCTCTCTGGGAAGGTTTAGGTAGAAGGTAAATGAGCCATGAAAACAAAAATGTAATAGAAATATTTTTATGTAGGTGAAACTTTCAAATGGAATGGGATTTCCAGTCAATGTTAGGACAAGTGACAGTAATAGGTAACAAGGAAACTTAAACTGCATCGTCACTGCCAGGTTCTGCACAGGATCAGGAGCAGCTCATTGTAACATTTGGGCTGAAAGCCAACTTGTTGTACAGACTCAGAAGGAATAGTGTTCTGTAGATAGACAAACCACTTGAGAGTAAGATGAAAAAGCAGGTCTGCTTGAACTAGAACAGAACTTGGACCTGAATCCCTTGCATCCTGTACAGGTATCTACCTATCAGTTGGATACAGGGAGTGAGGAATACAGCAGCCTCTGAGTGTTGAGAGTATGCACATGCAGGAAAAACTGAAAGCAAGACATTTTGCAAAAAACTGTTTCTGCTTTTCATTAAGTCCTGTTCCATGATGTACAGAAAATGTTGAATATGCAGGTTATGACTAACACCAATTCACTGTTGTCTCACTGTTTCCTTAAATGTGTGTTATTTTCATATCCCCTGATGTAAGCTTTGTTTATGGTATTTAGAAAGGTCAGTGAGAAGCACATAACTAACCTTATGTATGTGACAGTTCTGTTCTTGAAATTAAACTGCCAGAAACTTAATTGATTGTTTGGCAAATAGGATTGTCGCTTTTTAGATTTTGTTTTTTTCCCCTAAAACATCTGCTGCAGCGTAATAGAACTATTGGCTTTAGAAGCAATCTGTTTTAGTCAGGTTATTGCATGTGGTTTGTATCTACTGGGATCTCAAGATTGGTTATTACATCTTCAGAGAAAAAGCTTGATTGAAAACCACTCATTGCATCTATATGATGAACTACTATGCGTGGCTGAAAAAAGTGTGTGGTTTTCTTATTTTTTTGACAATGGTATAGTTGGTGATTGTAGTGAATATGTATGTCACATACATCTTTTAATAAGGGAATGATTTGTGTAGATCATGACTGTCCAAATAATTACCCTTGGAAAGCAGCACAGAACAAGCTGTTATGAACCCTTCTTTAGACATGCTCCTTTCTTCTTCTGCCAGCTTATACAATAAACAAAACAGTGACATGAATTGGATTTTTTTTCTTTAAAAGCCAAATAGTGAGTCAGGTCCTTTTGCAAGTTTACTTCTGCATGGAAATCAATCTTTGAGAAGTACAAATACCAAAAGAAGAGATACTTGCATGAACCAAATTGGAAATTACTGAGTTGAAGCATTCAGTTTGGGAATATTTATTTCTTCTGACTTGTAAACTCAGCCATTGATCTTTTTTTTTCCTGTGTGCTGAAATAATTACACTGAACTAAAAAAGCAACACGTTTAAACATGTCACACTGTTCTTAGTCTTTCAAGTTGAAGAATTTGGAGCTAATAGGTCAAATGGAGCCTTAATTCTATCTGCCTTATGTTCACTGAGGCTGATCAATTTAAGAGAAAAAGGTGTACTCAATCTCTAAGGTCTCTAATGAATCTTTGTGTAAATTAGGCTAATGTAGCTGATCCTTCACCATCCCACAGTGTAACAGGCCTGGAAAATAAGACTGGTCATGTCAATAACACTGGTCACCCAACAAAACCCTAGCCTTTGTTTGAATTCCCACAGTTAAGGCAAGGTACTGTATGAAGGTACTCTGAAATTTTCCACTATTCTGCTGTGTTGCTCAACTGCTCAGAACCAGTGAATTGTAGAAGTGTCTTTACAGCAGAAATGGTCGAGTTCTGCATATTATGTTCAGTAGGAAACAAAGTTATTTAATAATAAAAGGTATTCTATGTGTGAGAATAAAGGAGTATGTAATGAAACTCAATTTCAGGATTGGGTTTTAAGTGCAGATATGTGCTGTGGAAGTTCTCTAGCACACTACAGCACTGGAAATGCAACATCAACCAGGCAAATAGTCATAAGGACCAAAAATCAGCCTGGGAAACTGAGTAGTCTAGTGTTGTACTTCAAGCTGTCATCTTGCAGAGGCTCAGCTAAGCAAGTATTTCCCCAAATTGTACATGAATAACCACTGGGACCAAACTGCCAGTATTGTTCTCTGTTTGTAAACTTACATTCATATTTGTTAACATTGTTGCAAATAATTGCTTGCAGAAATATACCTAGAAGCAATAACTATCAGTTTAGTATTTGTGGAAAGGAAACACTTTTCTGCATAAACTGGAAACCTAATTCTGAGAATGAATCTCATGAATTTATAAGAAACAATATTGCATGTCAATTAGTTAAGACAGCTTGAACTTCAAGTTGTGTTTTACTAGCCAGTCTATGGAAAATTTGTGATCAGGAATTTAGAAGAACAGTATTGACCAACAATATTTCTTGCTTGTTTTGTTTACTGGCTTTGGCAGAAAGAAAGAAAATTACAAAAAGTGTATTTTTATTTAAAAATGTTTCAGTTTTATGTAAATTGTTGTTTGGTTTTTTTTTCTCAGTGACTACAACTAATAAAACCCTGATGTTGATGCCTCCTGAAAATGTAGGCAGTGTCATAAGTTTTGGTTAAAATCAATTTGTGTAGTTTGAGAACTAAATCCATACTCAAATGGAAATCAATGGCTTGAGCATACATTTCTGCCTAAAATGACAGTAAACTTTACAATTTGGTTGTAACAAGATAATGAAGAGAGTTGAATTGATGGGTGGCTGAACTTTTTAGTCTGCTTATGTGAACAATAGATGTAACTTGTTCCTCTAGAAAATCTGGCAGTTAGACGATTGAAATTTGAAGCACCAAGCCTTTCTGTACTCCAGTGAACTGCAGTGGTGTATCGTGAAGATCATTTAACTTGAAATACATTGAAAAAATTACTGGTTTATTAATTATTCCAACTATAACAATTTGACTGTTTTTCTTCCATAACAATAAAAAGTCCAAGGAAAAAGAACAGTTTATCTGCAAAGAATTTCAAACTTTGTTATTATTGTCAAGAAAAAGTGCAGGCATTCTTAAAGACTGAAGGGATCTAGAATTTACCGATCTTCCTCTGGTCAGTAATTTTTCTCATTACTGGCAAGCTGACTTTTGAACGTCAAGTGGGCTTTGGATCTATTTGGCTGAATTTCTGCTCAAGCCAGCATGAATTGGCATTGTGTAGTATGTAATGATCTGAACCAGATCAGCCAATATTGTGAAAATCTAAACACGTACGGTAAGGATAATAGTTAGCTTTTATAGAGCACTTTTCATCCACTAATTTTAAAGTACTCCACAAGACATCAACTCCCCTACCCTAGTTAGCCATTCTGTTGAAACAAGAATCAATAGAGTGTATGCCTGTAAAGAATTATTTTGTTACCTGTGATTCCTGTTATTCTGATGTCTTACCCCTTTGATTCTTCTGATGTTTGATGATTTGCTTGCTATTAATGTTTGTTGAGTTTACAAGATAGATAAAGCTTCTGACTTGCTGAAATATTTGATAAGGAGCTGTCCTGACTTATTCATTCCTGTTTTCTCTTCAAAAATTCTTCAGGGTTTCAAGATAGATTAGCTGTTAGCTGTAGAATTAATCCAGCTGTTTGAAAATTGAAGCTATTTGTAGTTAGTTCAGTTCTGCAAAAACTTCTCTAGAGTATCTCAGTTGTTACCTGTTGTTTTCATTTCACAAGAAGCAGAGCTTTTCCAAGTATTTTGCTCCCATAAACAAGGCGAGGGCACAGCAGTGTCTTTCACCTTGTAAAACGTGAAACTGTGGTTTTCAAAGTGGCCAGCACTTACAGACTGATCTGCAGTTGTTTGATGGGTAGACTTAAAACCTGTTTTATTTTTGCCTTTCATCTATTTTTTTAATCTCATTAAAAGGAAAACCCTTTTAGTTCTTCAATGCTGAATATTTTGTTTTTGTTCTTTTCTGTTTTCGGCTTTCACCTCTGCTTGTGATGAAAGGCACTCAAGCTGGACATAGTTTGTTTATTATATATTTATTTTTTTGTTTGGAAAATGTTTATTTTCCTATAGAAATGCTTGGGTTTAACTTCTGCTTTCTGTATTTTCTCCTTTGCCTTTAGTGATACGAATATTCAATTCTGTCCCTCCAGGGTGGAGCACTTCCATATTTTAAACCTCAGCTTTTCTTTTTGTAGGTATCTCAAGCCTTGACAGTGGTAGTGCCTGGATGTGAGACTTTGTCCATATTTTTCAAGACGTTTAAAACTTAGTGTTTAGGTCAGAAGAAAATGAATAGCAAGATCATCCTGCAACAGTAATTCTGACAATAATCTAGCACAAGAGTTTATTTAGTCATGGCACCAGCTGTGTGTATTTCTGTCACATCTCATCACATTTTGTTTGTACATCTGCCCACAACTGATGTTTTCCAGTCTGAGGTAAAAGCAGCCGTGCAGATTATGCTTGGTTTTGACATAACAGGGTTTTTGGGGTAGATATCAACTCTATGCAGCTCTAGAATGTGCCAGTTGATTTTGAATGTGCAAGTGGAAGATAAGATGGCTGTTCCCTTCAGGGACTTACTTGTGTATGTTTATGTAAATGACATTGCTCCTTGAGCTGGGTTGATGCTGGCTCCAGATTTTCATTGTTGGCTGAGGTGCTTTAGTAAGTTATAATAATTGTAAGAGTGAAGGGTTTAATATCTGGCTTGTGTATGCCGTTGGTCTGTCCTAGGTCTTGTGAAAGTCTGGAGATACGGCCTATTACCACTGGTTTTAGAGTTGAGGAGGCAGAGAGCCTTTCTGTTCTCTAGGAAATACTTTCAATTTATTGCTGGAATTACACACTGGTGGATTATGTAAGTGAGCGTTTCTGGTTCTCTCAATTATAGCTGTACATTTTCAGCTAATAAAAAGGCTAAACTGCTTTATCTTTGAACTTTTAAAAAAGTGTTTGTTACATGTAATTATTACTTTTAAACAGATCACATCTATTTTTCTCTCTTCATTCCCTTTGCATTTATGAGAGTGCAGTATCTTAACTTTTTGGCAGCATTATTGATTTGTGTTATAGCGAAAAAAGAATCAGATGTATTCTGACTTTACCCAGCCTTCAATTTTATTTTCAAAGATAGAATTTTTGTTGTGCCTCTGCATTTTAGATTAACTTTGGTTATGGATATCATCTTAGGTAGGGGGACAAATTGAAATTTGATGATAAAGAATGAGAGCTGCAGTAGCAGTTGTCTTTACTACTAGCAGCATCGATACCTAATCTGCCTCTTCTGTTTTGGATGTTGAAAAAGGATGTAACTTAAGTCCGTGTTTTTAGAGTAAATCAGGGAAGTATCAGAAAAGGTGATGTAGTTACCCAAAAGCAGTCAGGAAACTTGTTTTCTGTAATAATTCCAGGAGGACAAAATTACTTCATTAAGTAATCCCTACCTAGTTTTACTTTCATATAATATGCTAATACTGGTCTAAAAGATTTAGCAGTTGACTGAAGATTGGTGAAAATACTAAGTGGGAGAGTAAAGAGTAGGAAGAAGTAAAATTTTTGTAAATGGCTTTAGTTGAACAGGAAAACAGATTAAAAGAAACTTCAGTGAAATGCTTCAAGTATTTTGAAGTTAATTAAATGTGAATTATTTTAATACTAATTTGTTTTAAGTGCCTTATGCTCTTAAAAATGAATGTACAAAAACGAGACCAAAGGAATTGCTTGTAAAAAGGACAACAATGTAGCTTCAGGCAATTAAGGCTTTTGTGCTATGCATTGTGATTCATGTTCCTAAAAGATCTTAATTATTTCCTTTCAATGTGTAGTTGAGAAAGTTTCATTGCTTTACTGTAATTATATTCCTGAAAGAAGTTCGAATGTAGACGTGAATCAGTTCACTGCACCCAGCGGACACCACCAAGTGATGTGAAGGATCTCAGGAAGGTTGAGAGCTGTGTAGGGTTCCAGCTTTTGGGCTTTTGTTTTCAACTGTCTGCTAGTCATCAGTGTCAGCTCAGGACTGGCTTCTGGAGGCCCTTTCTGCAGTGGTGTCAGGCAGCACTGCTCCAGAAATGCCCATCCTTGGGAGGTGAGTGTGCCACCCCTGAGGACATGGCTGCAGAGCCAAGGACCCGCCATCACTGGGAAGCTTTAGCTGGGAATAGTATTGACAACAGGCAAACCTTTTCTTTCAGCTTTTAATTGACTGTCATAAGTAAATTCTTGGTACATAAGACTTCCCTTTATACTCTTTTTATGTGCATATTTGTCAGATTTTTTTAAATAATTTTATACACAATATTGGAATAATGTTACATTAATGCACAGCTTAAAACAGTTCTTATTTACATTGATCACAGAAAGACAGAGGAATGAGGACAAATACTTTACATTCACCATCTTTATCAGCATTGAGTATAGTTAACCAGCACACATCACACACATCCATATCCATATTTATAAGAAATGTAGTTGTTTCTAATTACACACATGGGCATGTGGGTGTCCCCCTTTCAAAAAAAAACACAAAAATTGAAATGCCATTTCCCCCAGATAACCAAAGACAAAAGAAGGCAAATGGATCTGCAGATGGCACAATCAATGGAATCGGGCACAGAAGTGGGGTGGCTGTGTTTGAACACTTCTGGTCACTGGGGCACTTTGGAGGGTTTTCTTTTTTCTAGTGGCAAGTTTTGAACTCCTGTGAAAACTTATTCCTGAAAACTGCAATGTGATCTCTTGCTTTGAAAGTGGACCTACTGGAGACTAACACATTTAGTTTCATGTTAAGTCATCTAACAACACAAAACTGCAGCCAAAGGATGCTCTGGATTTTTTGGTTTTTTATAGAAGATAAATTAACACATGACTTCCTTTTTATGAGATTAAGGCAGCGATGGAGAATATTGTGCTACAAGGTACATCAGCTGTAGATAATGTTCTATTCTCCTTTTATCACATTTTTACATTTATAATCAAAGGCCAACATTATTGAACTCGACTGGCTGTGACTACAAAATCTTACAATGGAGAAATAGGTCTTTATGATAACTGTTACATGAAAGTTGAATCTCTTGCCTTACAGTATACACTTATATTCTATGAAAATTAAAAAACTGGTAAAAATATTAAAATATTTCCTATACAGAGGTACTTTTGTCTAAGGTAAAGTCTAGTCACTGCTATAAAAAGGCATTAAAAATTAAGTAAAACACTGGTGTAAACCAAGTAAATGCTTGCTATAAAGCTTTTATTTGTAAGGCAAATCTTCATCAGACCTATTAGAAGTTATTTTCAAAATGTACTATTTGGAGATTCTCCCTTTGTAACCGATATCTGTAGGAAGCAAAAACGAACTCTTGCAGAGAGGTTCACAGAGTGCAATGTAAATGACAAATGTGGGTCACCTGCAAGCTTGAGGCTTCTTGGCGGTGACCAAGGAACACCACAATACCTTTAAAAGAGCCAGCTTAAGGCTTAGGAATTTGCTCACTTCACTGAATTTATTCTGTTCCCTTATTAAAGAAAGCAAGTAACTTCTGTTTAGTATGGCAGCTAAAGAAACACCTTTAGAATGGAAGAAAGCAAAGCATGCAGGTGGGCCAATCTCACTGTCAGTGCTTAGACAAAACATGCTCATGGGCTCTGTTACTTCTGGCTGTCTTTGGTTTCTCTGCGTGATTCTGCTAGGTCAGTCACACAGTGACTGCAATTTGTCTAAACATTCTGGCTTTAAATAGCAAAGAACTGATCAAATTCTGTACTTAAAAGCAGCTACGCTACACTGTTCTGGTTTTCTGCTGGTTGAGATGTTCTTATCAGCCATCTAGTTCTCGGTAGTGGTCTCTAAGGTGTGTAGATACAGCTGAGTTCAGTCTCAGGCAGTGAATGGTACCACTGTACAAATTAATCATCAGCTGAGGATCTTGGTCCTACGTCGATTTAATTTTCATTAGGAACGATGTGCAAAAAATCTGATTTTTTTTTTTTTTTTTAGCCTAGGATAAATTTCTTTGTGCACGGCATGGCTTACAAGTCCTGTCATTCTGCAGCTAAGCTTGTGCAGGCAAACCCAAGTAGTTGTGCCTTTAGTGACAGCTAAGGAGCACATGCCTGCTCGGCCACTCTGAGTGGGCTTGGCTGATTGT
>JAVSBS010016489.1:31339-51755 GCA_033124195.1 Coracias cyanogaster | reverse complement strand
GTGAAAACTGTCCTTTGGGAACGTGGATTAGAGAGGGGCAAGTGCTTGGTGAAAGGTTCCAAATGAAGTCTGAGTTACAACAGACTGAAACACCAGAACAAAAACCTGCATTCTTCAACACACAAACACTCAAACATGGATGTTTGAGATACAACTGCTCCCTGTATGCGATCCTCTCTGAAACTCAGTCATGCAAGGTCACAGATGTTACAGGGCTGAACTGAAGGCCTAACTTCTGTGAATTAAGTTCTATTTTTTTGGATGGTTTTGCAGTATCCTGTACTAATGTACCTTTTCCTGAAGGAAGCCAGAATGTGACTGGCTTTCTCATGTATCAGCTAATAGTGAATGAAGATCTGTAATAATTCAGGTGTGCAGGCAGCTCACAGATTCAGTCCTATATGGTGATTTCTGGCTAGCTTTGCTTAAAATATTCCATGTGCTGCTTTCAGCTTGCATACGGAGATGAACCTACTAAGGTCACTTCAAGGTCCTGTTTCTGACTTCTGTGATGTATTACATAAACAATTTAGCTTCACATTCTAATAGCTTAACTTTCCACTGATTAGCTAGGTCAGCCCACAGTCACCAACAGGAACATGGGTATGAGTCAGAGGAAGGTAGACTGAAAAAGTGTTTTCCTTTGGAGGAGACTTTCTGGAGGTGTTTCCAGATTTCTCCCTGTACTGTAGACCCTTGAACAAGTTTGGAGTCTTTTGGCTAATCTGAAACATCATGTGGCCTTTAAGGAGTTTGGGTTCTTGCACAAGAGCCAATCTGTGGACCATAAATATTCTTAGCCCTGAAAAAATGAAGTCTCTTAGAACAAACATCCTCTTTTACTGCTCAGAGGCTCAGAGTGTACACAATTTCTGTAGGTAGATTATGCACTGTCATTTGTTGAGCTGTGATAACTGTCTTATGTCAGAGTCCTTCAGGCCCATTTCAGAATATTTTAACAGGGCACTGTGACTAAAACATAAGTAAATCTAATCTATTTTGAAATGGCTGATTGGTTTAAATTTTGGTTCTTAGGAAATAAATTCTTAAATGTTTGCCAGTGCCTCAAAACTTAATGAATCAGTCCAGGATATAAAAGAAAGCTATCTACTCTGCTAAAAGCAAGTATCTGCTAATTAATGAATGCTCTGTGAATTGCAATAGCTGCAAAAGAACTTTCTACATAGCCTCCTGCAACCTAACAGTATAAAATAAACGTAATTCATGTCAGAACAATAGCATAAGAAGTGGATGTATATACAAAAATGTTTGGGCTTGACCTTTTTAAGTAATAGCATTTAAATGGTATTTTGCTGAGAAGAAATGACCAATTACAGGGTATTTCCTCTGGGAAAATGACATACAACATACATTGCACGTGCAGTTGGGGAATGTGTACAATGATAACAGCCAAGTATTTCTCCTGCATTCTGTATTTAAAATACCATGTTTGATCCTGGATTTCCTGCAAAATCCCTCACTATGTATGATGTCTTTCAAGTATTGCCAGGGTGTGTGCCTCAGGACATGACAGAACACGAGAAGGACTGACAAAAAAGATACGGTTCAAACAGGCTGAACACTAAATAGCACTAGTGCTTTTTGGACTGTTGCCCATGAAAGACCCTCTGTTTGTACCAGAAATCTGAATCTCTGGAGGCTTAGTAATGTAACTTTAGAACAGTACCAACTATATGAACAATTATCCTGTTCATCCTGTAATGACAGCAGCAGGGGTGCAAAGAAAATGGGGGATCTCTTTCCCTGATGCTGACTAACTTTCTGGGGCTTGATGAACCAATGTGGATCACAGGCAGATGTTTTTCTCTGGCAGGAAGGATGGTCAGAAGAGAGATGCTGATGTGTGACAGCTGATTTTGAAAAGGCTTTCAAGAAAATATTTTTCTAGAACTGTCAAATGAGCTATTTAATTGCTTCACTGAATTCTTCCTATTGGCTTGTTACCAAAACAGCCAACATAATTAACAACCAGATGATACTGCATACTGAATAAGCTTGTATTAAAAAATTTCTGCTTTTAGAAGTGGGCTGCCTACTCCATTGGCATATACTTGCGATCCGGTGGGGATATCTGGGAGAGCACCATTCCCCAGAGTGGGTCTGTTCTCACAACAGATAAGATGAGGGAAAGAGTGAGCTGCTTGGCTGGAAATTGAGGACTGAGTTAGAGGAAGACTTGCAGGTAAACCACATGGGTGATAAGGACCTAACTGGGTAATTTTTTTTTAAAATTATTTTAAAATTTTCTTTAAACTACAAGTGGTTGAACTGAAGGAAGATGAGTATCTTAGTGGCATTTCATATTTTCCACATTGAAAATGTATTCAGGAGCTCAAAGCAGATGCCGGATGGGAGCTAGCTGCCAGAGCTGTGGCTCGTTCCTGGACTGTCTGTACCATATCACTGAGGGGAGGAAAAGAATCTGATCTGGTCTTCACAAAGGTATTTGTCATTTGAATGGATGCTAGCTTGTGTCTAATGGCATCATTTATTGTCCAAGAGGCATGAGGTAGTTGAGCATCTTATTCTATGGAGACATTGTTGATCTCTGGGACAGAAGTCGTATTATTTTTGGAGATACTTCCTTTGGGCAACATCTTCAGCTTAAAGCCTATCTATCTGTGCAGTTATGCAATGTGTTATCTCTCTCCTATATTTGAGCTATTTTTGGTGATAAGATTCCTGCTTTCTCTGATTTGCCTATTGTCTTCTGTATAGACTGCAAGTTCTTTGTCTGTAAAACCTCAGAACAAGATGGCAGTAGTGCAGTGGAGTCCAGTGGAGAGCTATAAATACTACAGTAAACCAAAGAAGCTATACAGTGATAGAAATAAAAATGATGTAGTCTTGGGAGTTGGTAATTGAAAATACAATCCAGCCCTGGCATGCTGGGTGAAGCTGATTTCACTCCCGAGTGAAATGGCTTTGCTCCTAGTTCAGAGCAGAGCGGTGATGAAATATTAACTTCTGCCTGGGTTTTGCTTTGTGGATGGTGGTGATGGGGTGTGTCACAAGTGAACACTGGTGCATGTTGTTAACCTTTCCAATCATGAGTAAACCAAACAGTGTATGATGTGATAAACTATTAAAGCTCCATCTTAAAGAGCCCCTAAGAGTTTCCAAACCTGGTAACTATATCTATGCTTAAGAAGCTTTTGAGCCATGCCAAGCCAGTGACTGAAGCAGCTGTATTATTGAAAAAGAAGCTTTATAACAATGAAGAGTCTCATGTAGTATAGCAAATAATAAAAATGGGATTAACTAGGAAGTTGGTGATGGGATGGCTATTTTGAAGCCCTCAACATATTTTCACTGTTTGGTCTCTAGTGTAATACAGGAGTAGAACTGCAACATTTATTATTGAAATATATTTAATAACAGGGTTTAAACAGCTATCAGCTGTTCCAGAAAATATGACTTCCTTTATAATTAGAAGAAAATATCCTTTGAGGTTAAAACCCTGTTCAAATAAAACTACTATTTGTCACAGAGACTTCTAAGAAAAGGACAATATTTGATACATTCCTAAGTATTGATTGTGTTGGAGGTAAAAAATGAAGGAAGAGAGAAATTATCCTTCCCTTTTTTTTAAGAGGAATCAATGTTAAATGGAAAAGGCCAAAATCACTGGGGACTTTTGAACTGGGCTATTTTAAAGAAGAAAAACCCCTCACCAAAACTTCTTTTATAAATAAGAAGGTCCCATCCTTTAAATGGCCTTTTGAAAAAGCAGAAGCACTACATATAGTTGAAAGACAAGCTAAATTGAATGTGTAGAGGCAGAGAAACTCAGAGGTAAGGGCCAAAGAGAAACTCTGGGCTGGATTCAAAAGCTGAGAAGTTACTGCCTCTGAAAATTACTGTGGATCTAGTGACAAATAAGTACAAGAAATAACTCAAAGCTACCAAATCTAGTGATTGCTGGGAAGATACTACAGTGGTAAGTGACCACGCAGTAAGAACAGCACCCAAATGCAGAGTTTGTTCTATATCTTCTGCCTTGCATAATACTACCCAAGAGAAGAGCTGGAATAGGCTTAGAGAGCTGAATATGCATCAAATATCCTTCTAGATGATTCAACACAATCATACTATGTTTTGGTAGGTAAATCCAGGTTAAATCATAACAATAACATTTTCACAGCAGGAGAATAACCAGACTTTGGTATTTTGGTGCCTCTGGGTAGATTCTGTAATTCACAAAATTATTCTGTCTCCCTGTGTATTTTAGACATGAAGTATGGATCATATGTTCAAGCCAGGGAATATATTTTTCATTAAGTACAGTGTGGTATTAAACTCTATTCTGTACTTAATAGCTATAATAGGAATTCTGGTCCTGCTGCTCTTTGGCTTGTGTAATTAAACTGGACAGAAACTGGCATGGACCTACACAGCACAGACAACCTTCTTCACCAAAAGAAGAAACTAATAACAAACCACTGAAAATGAAGCACTGAGCCTTCACTTCAGAAGGATGCAAACTCATATCCCAAAGGATAGTGTGGCGAGAAAACTAATGACATTAGTACATAGTTAAAATTGCTCTTTCCACATAACTGCGATGGACTCTTTCCTTAAATCTAAGAACGTTCAGGTGTTGTTGGTTTAATATAGGTCGTGGCGTGAATATCTTAAGTAATTATTACTGTCAGAAAATTTTAATTCACTTCCTCACAATAAAAAGAGCGTTTAACTTATGTTGATCGCTTTTTTCTCTGCTCCCCCCCTCCTTCACTTCTGCCAATAGCAAAACTCACAAGTTTTGGTCATGTAGGGATCTCACGGCACCAAAGGATGTAAGAAGAGTTAAATGGAGTCTTTAAAGATCATCTGAAGCCAAGTAATAGAAGGGAGGCATTGAGAACAGAGAGCAGGTGTCTTCCCTCAAAGAGTCAGTAGCTAAGCTCAGAGCCAGCCTGGTCCGAGCATAATTGAGGGAGCTTTGAATATGACTTTTCTGTATTCTCAGTTTAGCTTAACATAGTGGCTTTTTCCTCAGCGTGGTGGTTATCATATTGTTAGCCAGTGTTGAAGCTGTAAGGAAACAGAAGTAGTTGTTTAACAATGTTATTGATTCAAGTGATCATGAGAGATGTTTTAAATACATTGGTTGACAAACATAGAGTTACAATGAGGTTTCAAAATAGCAGCTAGATTATAACTGAATTTCTGTGGATTCCAGTTTGCAGTGAGAAATGTACTGAATATAAAAGCTATTTAGTCAGCTCTCAGGTCAGTTTTAAAATTCAGAACTGCCAAACATATATGAGGAGGAGATTTTTGTACTTGTTTGGTTAAAGTAGTCGGTGTTTTGTTTACAAATTTAAACATTGTGAACAAAGCACTAACTCTGCTTTAACAATAACAAAGCTATTCCTAGCTCTTTGTTAGAGACAGCAACAAATTAATGTGCCCTAGTGTTTGTCATGGTTTGAGGTATTGCTGGGAATCTACTTCTGAGTACAGTCTCTTCCAATTTATCTGAAAGTTATTTGCTTCCTTTTTGCCATTATAGATTGGGTTTAGAAGACCAGTACTGCATAGGAATGGCTGTTTATAGCCCATTTGCACAGGAGCATCTGCCTCTGGAAAGATCAAGTTATTACTTACAGCTGGAACATTAAATCTTCAGACAACTGAGGGCAGAAACAGGAGAAAGAGAAGGCAGGAAGGAAGAGGTGCTGTGCTACTATGTATTCTTGGCCACATCAAATAAATTATGGTCATGAAACAGGAAGCCTTTTTTTCTGCTTGTATTCTGCATCCCATAAATCTACGCTTGGATTATTTCCTTTAAAATTCAAAATTATACTTCAAACAGCATTTTTCAGAGTAAGCAAAAGGCAAATATCTGTTTTCAATACCAACCTACAAACCACCACTATAAAATCTGGGTCATGTTGTGAGGTGGCGTGCATAATTCTAGTTGCTTTCAGCTTTGAAGACAGAAAGTGGTCCAGCATGAATGCTGATAAGTGTAACAAGCTTCATATTTGCATCCTTTTTATCTCCTACAAAAAGGACTTTATTTCAATAAGCTCATTTTATTTGCTAAAAGGAAAGCAGAATGTGGAAACCTGTAGCATATTTTTCATGGGTGCTTAAGAAGACTCCAGAAGTGTTTCCAATCAATTGGAGGCCTGTGGGGAAAGTCTCTCCCACATAACCTAGGCTGTTATTTCATCATGGCCATTATGCCTGAGCTCTGACACTGGATATTTGTTTTGCTGTTTATCATGTGTTGTGGTACACAATTGGAGTTCAGGAACCATAGAATCATTATGATTGGAAAGGACCTCTAGGATCATCAAGTCCAACCTTGATCTTAACATCTCTCTAATCACTAGACCATAGCCTCAAGTGCTATATCTACTCCTTTTTTAAACACCTCCAGGTATGGTGACTCCCCCACCTCCCTGGGCAGTCTGTTCCAGTGCCCAGCCACTCTCTCGGTAAAGAATTCATTCCTAATATCTAATCTAGACCTCCTCTGACGCAATTTGGGGTAATTTCCTCTTGTTCTATCATTAGTCATTTGGGAGAAGAGACCAACACCAGCCTTGCTACAACCTCCTTTTAGATAGTTGTAGAGAGCAGTAAGGTCTCCTCTCAGTCTCCTTGTTTCTGGACTAAACAACCACTGTACCCTCAGCCGCTCTTCACAAGGCATGCTTTCCAGACCCATCGCCAGCTTCATTGCCCTTCTCTGGACCTGCTCCAGCGCCTCAATGTCCTTCTTGTCCTGTGGTGCCCAAAATTGGACACAGCACTCAAGGTGTGGTCTCATGAGTGCTGAGTACAGGGGCACGATCACCTCCCTACTCCTGCTGGTCACGCCATGTCTGATCCAGGCCAGGATGCCATTGGCCTTCTTGGCCACTTGGGCACACTGCTGGCTCATGTTCAGCCAGTTGTTGACCAATACCCCCAGGTCCTTTTCCACCAGGCAGCTCTCCAGCCACTCCTCCCCAAGCCTGGAGCGTTGCTGGGGGTTGTTGTGACTGAAGTGCGTGACCTGGCACTTGGCTTT
This sequence comes from Coracias cyanogaster, assembly GCA_033124195.1. Lineage (NCBI taxonomy): Eukaryota > Metazoa > Chordata > Aves > Coraciiformes > Coraciidae > Coracias > Coracias cyanogaster. The sequence goes on along the minus strand of JAVSBS010016489.1, from coordinate 44,701 downwards.
GTTAAACCTCATACAGTTGACCTCAGCCCGTCACTCCAGCCTGTCCAAATCCCTCTGCAGAGCCTTCCTACCCTTAAGCAGATCAACACTCCCACTTAATTTCGTGTCCTCTGCAAATTTACTGAGGGTGCAACCATAACCATGACTTAAGGTTGCTGTGCAATAACTGAGGGAGAGACCATGACTTATTCAAGTGCACATGACAGTTTGGAAGTACCTTTGCCTTTTGATGAGATCTCATGGTATTAAGATACAATCTAAAATACTGGATTCAGGTGATCTGCAAGAATCTGGGTTCTGCTTAGTCAAAGGAGGAAGGTGCAAAGAGCCTTCCAAGAGTTGATTTGTATGGTACTAAGCTTCCTGCATCTTATCATGCTGGTAGACCTGCAATGGTATCCACTGAGGAGATGGGTGCGTATCTGTAGTTGTTGCTGAAGACAGGAAAGGGTTGGTATCAGGACAGGAAGCATGGTGAAAAGAGTACAAACCTTAAACTGCCTGACATTTCCTTGGGCCACGAGTTGGTGCTCATTTTCAGGTGTGATGCAGTAAGCTAGTCTCTAAACCAGATGGAAAGAAGAGGGAAAAAGTCAGCCATAGGAAGTGGCATTATGTCTGTAATCCCTATCTATAATGGGGAAGTAGCATGAACTTTTTATTTAAAATGGTAACTTTAATATTGCTGCATCATATGCCTTTAACTTAGTCACTGAGAGAACAAGCTTATTGTAATACCCTTGGTATTAGCCTTTAATATAAGAAGCAACAGTAGAAAGTTTATGCAAATACTAAGTCCAAATATTTAGCAAGTGCATATGGAAAAGTACATCAGGAATAAGTTGGTATCACAGACCTTACATCCCCTGAATTCACACTGTTCTGTTAGTGCTGTAATGGGGTTGACCACTCCCAGCGGGAGAGGCAGGAGGTACCGAGTGTTTCCCAGCTCATCTCCCTTGTCTACCCAATGCTGTGCCAGTTGGGATCACATGTAGATTTTGGTTTATTGTGAACCTTCAACCAGCTGAAGGTGTTTCCATTTGACTAAGAGCATACCTTTCTCCATGCTTTTAGGGCATCTTATGCTCGTTGTTCGGATGTGATATACTAGCCTTTTGCTATATTTCTCATGGGGAGACTGGTGAGTTGCTGTCTACAGCAGCTGTAAAACACAAACTGGAACTTGCTAACACTATAAAATGAATGAGAAAATGTGGGTTTGGTCAAAGGCTTCTACATCCCAATATCAGTAGATTTGTGCAAGCTGGCAAAAGCCTATTGGGCAAGTACAAATTATTCTTTGACCCTTTAATGCTACTAGAATATGGGTTTGTAAACCCCTAGGAAGAAGAAACAAAGGGCTTTCAGAATTGCTGGAAATAAGAACTAGAAACTGTGTACAATATTGAGATGTTGGAGCTGATGAAAATAGGTTAAAACAGGGCAGGTGGGGTTCCTACTTTAGGGTGCCCTTCTGAGGTGAACATTAAATGAGGTGACTGCAAGGTTCCAGAAACTACATTTTTCTCCCTTTGGGTCTGCCAGGTCTGTGAAGGAATTGTGTCCCATCTAGGTAAAGGGTGAGATTCTGTTTTCTTCTTTCTCTATGTTGTGGTGGTCAGTGATTTGCCAAAGAGGTATCTTGGTACACCATTGTGTAACTCTAGCTGTGGGAAAGGAGAGCAACAGAACTAGGTGCAAGTTAGAGAGTCTAGGTTAGGTTATAAAATTATGACGTGTGTCCTGGTGGTATGGATCTGTTGCTGTGACCCAGAAAGACATTTCTTCTGTCCTTGATAGGTGTTCATTAAATGAACTAAGGCCATCCTGAACACAGGGCTACTTTGGGGGCGCCCCCACCCCAGCATGTGCCTGTACATTAGAGACTCTTATAATGCTGTGATAGGAGATGTCTGAGTGAACTTTGTACATGGAACATCTTATAGCGCTCTGGTATAGAGCGATAAAGCAATCCTTGGACTGACGTCTATTTAGGTAGAACTGTGTGACCTCAGAGCTGAATATGAAGATACCATAATTTGTGGTTTTTTCTTATTAACAAAAAGACTTAACCTCCTCAATTGGATTATTTACATGTGTCAAAAATAATTTTTCAGCATTACTGTGGTGCTGTCTGGAAAGCTGATTTCTGTCTAGAAACTCAAACAGCTTGCAGTAATCCTACCTCAACACTCCAATCCATCTGACAGTTGGATCCAAAAGGTCACTCATAAGTAATAAGTTTTGGGAGAAGGAGAAACAAACTGCCAACTTAAATCCAGCCATTTCATTTCATAGCAACATTTTGTGACATTTTATTAGGGTTTCACTTACTTCTTTAAAGGTCCCACGCACATTCATAAATTTATAGATAATATAGGCAGGCACAAGTATCATTGAGGATAATGCTATTCCCCAGCCAATGCGATTCGCCCAGAGGGGGAAGGTGTAGTCGTCATAGGTCAGAGGTTTGAAATTTATTATGCTGACTATCACGACAAACTAGGGAGAAAAGAATAAAGTGAACCACGGTTTTGAGATGAAGAAACTCAGTGGAAAACCCATTTTATGTGTTTAATTAGGCAGCAACTCTAAGGTGTATTTCAACCCAGCTTTACCTTCATCCTGCTTACTCTGTGCCTTTCGCTGCTTAAAGTGTTGAAGTTCTTGATGCATTTATGAGTATTAACAGTTCATTTTAGTTTCTCTGGACACAGATTTTTTTTTTTTAAGATTTTAGTAGGAAGATCAGGTGGTTGTCTGCTACTGCCCCCATTAAACTAGTGTTACAGATAAAAAAAAAGGTATTCTATACCTCTGCAGATTCATATTGGTTTTCCCTTCTTTGTTTCCAAGAGCACTAATATTCATTTAGAAGCTTTGTATTCACTTTTCAATGAGATGCATAATGCAAACTCCAGCGTGATACTCTTACTGAGGAAAAGTCAAGCAGTGTTAAGTCCTGGAAAACAGAGTTGGGTTTTTGTTTGGTTTTTTCCTGCTGGTGTTACCGTGTCCAGTACTGGATGTAAGAAGGAAAGAGTAGGGTAGCACCCTGTTTCCTTCCTGTTAAATCCATAGGGGTGGTGTAATATGCAGTGTTCCTTGAATTGATTCCCTGGGCTTATACATTCTGCTCAGTATTGCAATTTCAAATTAGAGTATTTTGAGCCTAGGGTTTCAAAGACTGTACAAAGAGAGTAATGGTGTGGGTGAGGAAGCTGGTAGTGTGAAATGTGGCTAGAAAACAACAATTCTATTTGGAGACTTTTCTTGGAATGATGTTCATAGCTGCAGACAGTATGGAGAAAAAAATTTCAGTGGGGGTATTTGCTAATATCATATACTTGATCAACGGTGACTTAGGTTTTCCTTACAGAGAATTGTTATTTAGCGGTAGGAACTGCTATAATACATTACCGGTGTTAAGCAGGTGTGGGATGATTAGAGCAAGAATTATAATATTATATTGAAGTCTGACAATTTTAATAGCTTTTTCCAAATCATCCTGACCTATACATATACCAAAGAAACTGTATCTGGGTTTTTTTTTTTAATTTGTATTTACTGTGCTTATGGTCTCTGTCTCTTCTGGTGAGGCAGTTTTATATGCTTCATACATACAGTATAAAAATCCTGTTTCTTAGATCAAGTAGCCAAATTTCTAGAATTTCTAGGTTTTAAATGTGTAGGCTAATAGTGGCCTACGTTTTTCATGCTAGTGACCATCTTTATAGATTTCACTTTTAAATTAATAAGTTAAACCATTTGAGTCAATTAACATAACTTGCTTTATTTTATTAATGTATTGAATAATGAACCCAAAAGATAGGCTGTAAGAAGGTACATTATATTTACTTTTTCCCTGTAAATCAAGATTGTAATGCCCATTGCATTTTACAAAATAGAGAAAATACACAACTATAACAAAGTTGCCTAATGTCCCCTCCTCAGAGTGGTATCATTACCATGGGGTTTAAAATATATGGGTATGCAGATGATATGTTCCAAATTTAGCGCTTCCAGGGGGGAAAAAAATTGTGCATTGTGATGGCTGAAAGATGCATTACCTACAAATTCTTTCTGACCTTACTGTTTATAGGTTTCAGCAGGGGGGTATTGGGGCCGTCTCACTAAGAAATCGTAAGCTACCTGAAGGTTAGACTGACAGTCACTTTGGCTTTATCTTCTTTGTAAAATTTAAATTTTCAGCAATCTCCTAGCATGCAAAACCTAAGGATTATTGGTGCAGCATTTTTCTGTTGCGCTTGAGTGAGCTTGGTAGGTGCTTAGTGATGAATTGGGGCCAGAAGCTTTTATATTAATAATAAAAAAGTGGATCTGAAGGCTGTCGTAAAAGCCTACCCAGTGTATCTTTGGAATACCAGTGCTGCTTTAAGAATGCACCGCTTTAATGCAGTTCATAGTCTCCTAAAATCACAGCGAGGTCAAATTTCCCTATTATTCATCCTGACCTTTTGATTTACAAATATGCATAGGAAAAGATCCCAATATAAAACTGTAGTTTCGTTCTGAATCTAACCTTTACACAAAGCAACCAAATTCACACTGGGATTCTCCCTCCCTCCTCCCCCCTCCACAAGGTAGTGAAGCACTTTTTTCACATCAGGCAGCTTACAAGGTATATTTAATACATCTCTTCAGTGTTTCCTGTAGCTGATTACTGGGTATAGTTGTATATTAGGTTTTTTTAAGGTGTCATTCCGTATTTTGGGGATCTTGGTATCCTCCAATGAAAAATAAATTCTAGCTAACACAGTCTTTTATTCCTGGCTAGTTTATTTTCCCAACAGAATGATTTAATATGCATAGATGCTAGGGGCAGAGGGAGGACACTGCCAAAGTGTCCAGTGCTCCCTAGTGAAAGCTGCTTTCTTGATACCTTGCTAAAGTGAGGGAACAGAAGATGACCACAACCACAACTAGCTTCTCTGTCACAGCTGAAATGTGTTACAGAGAATATGACCAATGTAGATGAGATAGAAGAATTCGGTTGGAATGTCTTCTATTTATCCTGGCAACATCAGGCAGAGCAATGGGTATCTTGCTCTATTGTATATTCTAGGAAGCAACACACTAGCATTCTTTCCACAGTTGAATAATTATCACTTACCAATAAAAAAGCAGGGCTAACAAATTTCCAGCACAGTCTCCAGTAGAGGCCTGGCTTGAAGCCCATCATTTGTTGGATATCTTCACTGAATCTGTCCACACCTAGAAGGGATGTCAACATCAGACTGGCGTACATCTAAACAGATGAGATGCTGGCATATCCAAAAAGCATGTCTGCGTTTTCAGAAAGCACACATGAATGACTTCCTAAATCAGAAGATATATAAGATAGCTACATTGATCTCCTTTCGATGGCTAGATGTGTCTTTGACAGCACTGTGTCAAAGGCTTAAATGCTTGTGAGCACTCAAGACCTGTTGCAAATAGCATGACGATTGATAAGTGGCATTTCACAGATATCTAGAATTTAAGTTGTGAATGGGACACATTTTTTAATAATTGTGTACTACCATAACCTAAGTACTCGATGCTGTTACTGAAGGAAACCCCAGACCCTTACTAACACAAACTACTTACTGATAATGAGGTAGATTCATACAATACTCTATTTATCAAAGGAGGCTCATTTGTTCCACTTCATGGCATGCTTTACTTAGCTTTCAGTGTTTCACTGAGTACTACAGCATGTTCATTGTGTCTATGATAAATGTAATATCATTTGCTGTCGCCTTTCCAAGGAACTAGGGAGATGCTTTTTCTGTTCAGTGTAAATGGTATAAAATGACACCAGCTCGAAAGAGGTTGCCTTTTTTAGAGTATCGTGCTTGTATGTTTTTGAAAATTATAATACCAACCAGAATTTTCTAAAATGGTTACCTATATATGCATCTAAATATCTAGTAATGTAGCTGTCATAGATACCTTAAAAGGTACATGATCTGTTCATGTGAGTAAAAACAGGAGTAGTCAGAAATTTTACCTCCTGCAGTAATTAAGGCAGCAAAGGATAACATGGAAATTGTTAAATTAAGACATAGCTCAAAGACCCTGCTAATTGTACCGGGAATATTGAGTATGGGTTTAGGAACACGGATGGCTTGAGTGCTTGACTGCTACCAAAACCTTGATAGTAGTAGACAGTATTTCAGTGTAAGACTTCGTATTGCTATGCAAGAAGTAATGTACAAGATTTCTGTTGTCAGGAAAACTATATAACAGTATTCCATTCAAAATCACTTAAATCACTTAATCACTAGCTACTTGTAGTGGGATTCACTGCGTTGCAGGGAAACAGAGGCACCAGAACAAAGGATTTCACATGTGACATAATGGCCAGAGGGAAGAAGAGCTTCAAATACCCAGTTCTCAGTCTTTAATACCCTTTGAATCCATCTGGTCTGGGATTTCTGTGTGTGTGTTGATACATGTGTGTATATATGTCAGTTGAAGTGTTAATAGCTATAAAACCAATGGAAATAGTTGCAATAGAAATCTCTTCCCACAGCCAGTGCAGAATAGAAGATCCTCTGACCTTGTTGACTCCCCTTCAGAAACACTATCTAAACCGTGGCTTCAGAATCAGAATCGATCATGCTGTGCAGGCCAAGGGGAAAACAAAACCAAAAAAATCTGCTGTCCTGGATTCCTCGGGATACACCAAATTCTTGAACATGAATAAGGAAGAAATGGCATTTCAGTCAGTGCCTTTTAATTCCTCATGGGGTTTACACATTTGAGTGTTTTGAATTCTGTGTCTGAATACCTTAGGAAGCACTGCACAAGCACAATGTGCTTTCTGTGAGTGGCACTAGCCTGATCGAGCTAAACGTTCAGAACCATCTACAAGGGTATCAAGCTTTCTGTATGTAAGAAATGTACTTCTCTACTCTAGTATTAATTCATGTCAACTTGCATGCTTTGGACTTTCTGAAAGTAGTCTAGTCTTCAGTGGGACATTGTCTATCTTCGGTATTTATTGGAACACTTTATTTGCATGAAGTAATTTATTATAATTTACTATGCAAAGCAGATGTGTTTTATAGTGACTGTAAAATGTCCATTTGAATAGTAGCTTCTTCTCAGTTTTGGCCTTTTTTTAAATTGATTCTCTTCTAGGTGGACTTACCACTATGAGGTATCTTGCAGAAGTTAAAGCTCATGCTGTTTTCCACACTATATTTTAGAATGGGATGATTATCACTGATATAAAAATGAGGGAAAAAATGTCCAACTCCATTTTTTGTTAAAACAATCTCTGACTTAAATGCACTGGCTCACAGAGAACTAGTTCACTTCAGTGCAATCTGTCTTGTCAGACTACTAGCTTGTAACTTAGTATATTTGATGTGTTCAGGAAATGTACTTTTAATCCTGAACCCTTTTAAGTAACCAGCAGAAATGCAACTTTTTGCCATGAAAATTTCTGCATTAGAGAGGATGAATAGTTTACTGTAATAATTGTTTCTCTTCATGTGGATTGGTTCAGTAGGATTTATTTAATGTAAATAATTAGGTCGGCTTGAGTTAGTCCATTACATGCAGCCAGGATGTAACATATTTACAAGGTCTGGACAATTTGAGTGTAAACTTATTTGCTTTCTACCCCCCCAGTATTATGTACAAGTAAAGCAGCCAGAATGATCTGCAAATGCTCTTCAGATTTATCTAATTCTATTTGTCTTCTGTGAACTTTAAAGTGAGTGAATTTCAACTGCTGTGAATACTGAGTGAAATTTATCATTGTGCAGAAGGTCAAAGTGAAGGACTAGATATCTCTAAAGATTTTATTCATAGGTTTCAAGGCAGACATACTCAGAACTCAAATAGTGCTTGGTGTTAAATTTCTGCTGAAAATGGGGGCTAGGTAGGCCATGCTCTCAGACTGCTTTTTCAACAGCATGCTTTTTCAATAGTGTATGTCTTCAAAGAACCGTTCTAAGAATCCACCTGTATAGTAGAACATTGCTATAACTACAGATGATGGTACCTGTAGGGCTTGGTTTTTTCCCCGTTCTTGAAAGCATTTACCCTTTTTGTGTGTGTGTGATTCTGTAGGATAAACCAAAACTGAGTGACTCATTTAGATATAGAAAGGAACTGGTCTACCACAAATAAAACTCCAGGTTACTTGCTGGAGGCCTGATGTTGAATATGGAAATAGTCTCCTTGCTTTTCCAGTGAGAAACGAGTAAGAAATCCTTACAGTTTATGGTCAGGTCTTGGTTAAACACACTGAACCCAAAGAGAATTTTAGTGTCATTTCTGAACTAATAAACACTGCAACTGCCTGAGAATGTCACCACTGTAATGGTCTATTAAACAGTGCAGAAAATTTGGCCTGTCCTTTATGTACGTAATACTGTGTTGTCAAGGGAATGAAATCAATATGCAAAAAAGAACAGGTTAAGGAGAAAGTGAATGGCAGTGGTATTGGAGCAGCAGCCCCAGCAGTCTGTACTTGGTTTTCTTTCCCTTTTGCAAAATCAGTTGGCCTTAGATTTTTTTTTTTTCCAATAAAGGCACCTTTTGGTCTGAAACTTCAGTCCAAGAGATCTTTTTTTGGAAATGATTGAAGTAAATGAAAGCAGTGAGATTACAGGTGAGGCTGAAGATCATTGCTAGCTCCTACTGAGCTTATTCTAGTCATTCAGGGAGATGTTCACAGGAAAATCTGAGCGAGCAGAGGTATTCCTGCAAGTGAAGCTGGCTTTTCTGTAGAATATTCATCAGAGAGACAATATCAGGGTCACACAAGAGGAGGAGTGGTAACAAGCTAGCAAACTAAACAAGCTCTCCCTTCCCTTACACATACGGATGGCCTTTGCAAGATGAAACTTGGCAGTAGTGTTCGTAATTATAATTTGAACTAAATTTCCACGGTTTTGGTCTGTGCCAAAATGTCGCTGCTTGCCTTTAGGCTGGCTTAATATTCAGCTGGGTCATTAAGGCAACTGGGGACTGTCAGAAAAAAGAGGTAGACAAGACCGTGTCAGGTTGAATCAGTTTAAATAGCCCCCAGGGCTGTAGTAAGTTCTTTGTAAAGCAACAGGTCATGCTGTAAAAACATCTGTCAGCTGCTTTAGACAAATGAATAGATATTTTCCCAGTTGTGGGGAGGCAGGAGGGGGAAAGGGAAGGATGATAAGGGACACAAGGTGCAGCGAACAGAATTTGACTAACCTTGGCTTAGTATGTGAGCTACATACAAAGCCTAGCTATTGTAAAGTGCAGCAAATCCTTTTTTTTTAATGGTAGCAGAGAATAATTTGCCCTTACTAACTGAAGAGTATTTTTATCTCTCTGCTTCCAAGCTAAGCTGTGATCACCCTTCTGCATTTAGCTCTTTTACAAGGATTAAAGACGGTTGTCGGTCAAATCTAGTGCCTGCACTGTTTTGAGAGAGAACAGTGTATGAGCTGCTAGCTCCATGCTGATGCTGGGTGACAGAATTAGTACGTTAAAGCTAAAAACTATTTCTTTCATAGATGGAACAGCTCTGTTCAGAATGCCATTCTTTCACCTCATTTCCTCATCAACAGTTTTTAACTGCAAGAGTTTGACTAGAAGAATATGGTGGTGCAGAACAGATGACTAAGTAAGTGGCTGAGGGAGGTAAATGACAGTAAGAATGATGATGTCTAAGAACCTTCTGAATCACACATTAACTCAAAACACTATCTCTGGACAGAAACGAGGAAGACTTTCAGGGGAAGAACAATCTTACTGGGAATCTGGGCAGCTAGTTGAGTACAGATTTCAATGGGAAGATGATCCCAGGCTGCTATGACACAGAAACCTTATAATAATGAAAAGAGTTGTGATCAACCAAAAAGTAAGACATTAGAATTAAGAGATCAGGAAATAAAACAAGAGCTCAAGAAACTTCGTTAATCTAGCAGCAAGCAATTTCAGATATAAGTTATAGTTTGAACTGTTGCAGTGAGATAAGGTGCAGAATCCTATTGCTTTATTTGGAGAAAGTGAGATATTATTTTGGGGGTCTTTATAATTTTATTAACCCTGTCTGTGAGAAGATTGACTGATAGTATTCTCCCCAGAAGAAAGAAAATCACTTTCACTGTTTCTTTAGTAAGATATGCCTAATTGAGATTAAATTATTACCTTTTTTTTTTCTGCTCAATTTGGTGATTTAACAGCACTTTGTAATTTCTGCTCTTCCAGAGGTGGCAACTTTGCCAGTGAATAAGCTTGAGGCTATGAATTGCTCTACTTTCCTATCTGACAGGGGAAATGTGAACTTTGGGTCAGTGCTAGAACATTGAAAGAACCCCTCTAGGTTTGGGGCACAGGGGGAAAAGGGAAATCTTCGAAACAACTGACTTGAGATTTTTAAAAACACCTTACCTGTTAAGTGCTGAATTATGGATGGGGAGAACACCCCCAGGCATGATATTCTCTCATAACCAGAGGTTTAGGAGGCTGTGTATATAATCCAATATTCAAATATTTCTACTGTAAGCAATATGCTGTTTAACCTTTTTTTGTTTAACTTCTTTAACAGTAGCAGTAGTGGGATTCATCTTTGGCTCTTATAGCAGTGGATTGGATTTTTTCCTTGGTGAAATTAGACAACACAGGATGCTTCACAAGACTGAAGTTCCTCTAGGCTAAGGGTTGAGCTCAGGCAGACTCAGTGTCCTGCTCTGTTGCTGAAGTCAGTGTTGTATTGGAAAGCACGATTTCAGTTTAACTGGTTTTTCCCAGTTAAGGTTATCCAAGTGCATCCATACAGGTTTGGAGTAGTGAATGTGGCTGTTTGCCATCATTGTGATCATTTATACGGGGGAAATAAAAAAAACCACGTTCTTCTTCTTTCCTATGAAACTTGTGTATCGAGTGTCTTTCTCTTTATTTATGTTACTTCAGGGAACAGAAAACTATTAAAGACCAAATAAGGCCAGGAAAGTTACTTAATAAGCTGGGCACCTCATCTGAGACCTGACTTAAATTGTGAGCCATATTTTTTTCCAGGGTACTGTAGCACATCTCTGTACTCTGGCTGGCACATAGTTATTCCAGGCTAGTGCCAGAGGTTAACTCAATACTCCTAAAGCCTGCTGTACTGGGGATAAAGCAAATTACTGCACCTTTTTTTCAGCAACAAATTAGGATGAAATACTAGAAATAGTATTATTTCCGGTATCTAGGATATCAGGTATTCCATACCATCAATAAGATAAATTTTAAACGACTAGTGTTTTATAACTTTACAATTTACAAACAAAAGAGACTAATGTAGGAATTATTATAACTCTCTGAAGACAAACTACCTTTATTTGTCTTGCACAGCAGGAGCTTGAGTTTGGCCCTGGGGAAATGATGGAAAGAAGGAATAGGAGAACTTGTGTTCAGGCTAATATACTTGCTTTTAAAGTACCAGATATAAACCTGCTACTGCAAGTTACCAGCTATGTTAAGAGCTGCAAAATACTGGCAAAAGCAGTAACGTTCCCACCCTACTGCAGTCTCCTTCACAAGTAAGGTTTTTTTGGCTTTGTGCAGGGTTTCAAAGCTTGGCTCACTGAACGTCTGCATTCCTGTCACTATTCATAAATCAGATTAAAATCTGTGTGAAACCTGGTTTGTCATAATCTCGTGTGCAAGGCCATGCTGTTTTCCCCTAAAACAAAGTACAAGCCTATCATGAGCACTTAAAATTTTAGAAGAGATTTTGCAGGCGCAAGATGAAGCGCTTACCATAAAACCAGGAAACTCCAATTGCCTCCATTAGAACCGCAAACAGTATCGAAGTCCCAGCCGCAAATGTGTCCAGAAGCGTGAGCACATAAATTCCTCCCTGGCATTGGGGAGGTAAAAGATGCAACAAAACCAAGTTACAAATATAATCATCTTGGTAGCTTAAGTATCTAGTTAACAGGAATCTGCTTTGCTTGAAACATTCTCTTAACCCAAGTATCTTAACATGGAGCTGATGCTGCAGAGTTGCAGGTCTGCTGCAGAGGCTTCCTTTCAGTGATGCCCTCACTGAACTGGGAAACAGAAGCGTCAGCTTGGTGTGATTCATGAGTGCCCTTGGCACTCGCTGTTGGGTGGAGGCACTGGCTGTCTGGAGAAACGCTCAGCAGTGTGTAGGACAGGATCTGTCTACAGCAGTTAATGAAGATGTTCCTAAACTATTGGCAGGAATGGAGCACTACAAGATTTTGCACAAGCCGTTATCTTGAAGTTTGGTGCTAAGGCCAGTTAGTCTGTGGTGCAGTGGATCTGGAGCCTGGACTGATATCTCTTTTCCCAGGCCGCCTGCATCTCTCTTTTCAATGTTCCTGCGAGGGGAGCGGTTGCATGTTAAGTCTCTGTTACCAGCCCAGTGTGGGAGCAGCTCTGTCCTGTTTAGTTTCTTGGCTGTGGTATTAGCAAGCCTTGCTCAATGGAGAGCACAGAGCAGATCATCTTCCTTCACAACAGCAATTTCTATTCTTCAGTAGTTCATGACTAGAAATTGGAAATGCATTTACTAAAGGCTTGTTGCACTGATTTTTTTTTTTTTTTTTTTTATTAGCTGCAGTTCGACTACTTTTTGCCTCATTTTACAATGTGGTAAGAACTTCTGTAGATTACTGCTCATTTTCTTTAGTGTGGGCTAACAAGCAATGGAAGACCATGTTATGTTTACTTGTTTCCATGTGAACCTAAATAAGGTGTTCTAGGATATTCTTTTCACACGTAAACCACTGAAATCTTCACAGTTGCAGTAGATTTTCTTGGTTTTTTTAATAACCAAAGTTAATTTGACTATGCCTTTTCAGAAAGCGAGGAACAGAGCAACTCTTTTCCACATTTTTTACTAGTGGTATAAATAGCACTTGTACTGTTGAGATGTGTAGGTGATTTTAGTCTCTGTGACCAATGGGTTTTCTTTTGTCTTACCAAAAGATGGTTTTCTGAAACAGCTGTGCATATTTACAAAAATAGAGAGACTAGTGCTTAGGCCTTGTCTAGGTTTTTAATTCAGTGGGGACTTGTCCGGAAACTAAATGAACTTTGGTTGTTGTCTTAGAAAGAAAATGTTGCTTATTGGCTGACATTTGAGTTCGACCTCTTGTTTTTTGCTCTACACCTGCTCTAAATGAATGCCTTTGCTATCAAACTTAGTAAAATGAAACAAATAGTTTTGCAAGAAACATATTTTGCAAATATAGCCTTAAAATTTTAGAGGACAAAATCAAACAGATTAATGTCATGGTATCATAAGGGTTTTTCTTTGTATTTTGTACACATGGGAAATGTTCTTCTGCAGTTATGTGAACCACATTTGGACGAGACTGGGCAGCATTCCAGCTGGTG
>JAVSBS010016489.1:18892-31239 GCA_033124195.1 Coracias cyanogaster | reverse complement strand
CAGCTGGTGGAGTGAACTTCAGTCAAACCAGGGGTCAGTATTTAAAAGCTAGAGCTGGGTTATTGTCTTGAGCTGCTTTAGCTCACTTGAAGGCCATGGAATTGCACCCACTGGCACCTGTTCAGGTTTCTAACCATCCCATTTCTTCTAATCTTGTACTTCAGGAAATTTTATTCCAGTTGAAACTTTAAATAAGGAAGGAGCATGCTCAATTGTTTAGGTACCAATAGAGATAGCGTGATATTAAAAGGATACAGCTACTTTTAGTGTCTCAGATGTTTTCTAGTTTGAGGAATATAGACTAAAATGGGGTATTCTTTTAATCTAAAAAGAGCTTTGTGTTTTATAAACTAATGCCATATCAATAATCTTAATAGATCTGGAAACTATTTATAGGGAAGGAGAGAAGTTCAGCACATCTACTTTCATGGCAGCTACCTCAAGTTTCAATTGTTTTCTGACACTTGAGGCATCTTTGCTTGCAGGGCTTTATGCTTTCTTGTCAAAAAGAAAAAAAAAAAAAAAGGGGAAGCTCTCATCAACTTACAGCACTGTGATTCTTATCCTTTAATTAGCTGTCAAAAGCCTGGTGAGGCAAGTCATTCAGGATGATGGTTGATAAATACAGGGTACTAGATGTTCAGGATAAGTTATCTGTGTGTTTTTTGCAGTGTTAAGAGTAAGATAAGATCTAGGTAGGTGAAGGGACACTACAGAAACACATGGGGGTGAGATAATTATTCTAAAGTTTTACAAGAAGTGAATGCTGGTTATTTGCTTCAAGAAGAGCAGGTGACTCTGTGGCTCTGGTCACCTGAAATTCTGAGTTCCTCAACAGTTTATTTAATGTGGTATTAAAAAAAAAAACCAACACAAAACCAACAGTATCACAGACAATTCTTTGGAACGCAGACTTGGTGATTTGATTGGTAGCTAATGATCTTGTGCAAAAAAAAGCAGAGAAGCTTCATGCAGGTATGACTAAAAGTAATGTTCTGACCAAGAAGTTGTCTAAGAATTAAAATGTAGAACAAAAATCACCTGAGCCTATTAGTATTTCTGTCTGATGAGGTTAACGGCATTTTTAAGGTAGCTTGTTGATAGAAACTTCTGTTGTACTTACATTGGTGATGCACAAAAGGGCAAGTAGAAAAGTGCCAAAAGAAACACCAAAGGTGAAGAGCTTTCTGTGCTGCTTCAGAATTTGGAAATCATCTGCCAAGCCGGTGATGACGGCCTCCATTCCACCCATCTGAGGAAGGGAAGGCAAGAGTTCTGGTTAAACTCTACTGACTGATGTAAACACAGATCAAAGAATGTAAAGCAGCTTGTATTATTAATTCCCAACCCCTGGATTATTTCTTACATTTCGCCTGTAAATAACTGGTGTTTTGAGGGCTAATTTATTTCCTTATGGTAGAGAACTGAATTAGGGAACTGGACATCAAGTGCCATGCTTGTTGGCGCAATAGCCTTATCCTCGTGTCATGATAAATAAATGTAGGAGGCTGGATTCCATGCTCTTCTGGTGCTGAAAGATCATGGCAAGACCTGGAGCACTTGGTGCAATACAGCAGCCGGTTAGCAGGTGCTGACATTGCCTGTCCCTTGCAATAAGAATTTGATAAAACCGACATCTCTGGTTGAAATCAGTAGCTGAGAAATGTCTCTAGAATTTGAATGATTTCTGTCTAGAACAAAATTACTAGGGACAGTGCACCTCTTTTTTTTTTTTTTTTTAAGTTAACTAGTGTTGACCAGTGAAATGTCCCAAAACCTAGTGTAGGCTTGTATTTCCTAGTGCCTGGGGGAC
Source organism: Coracias cyanogaster (assembly GCA_033124195.1). Lineage (NCBI taxonomy): Eukaryota > Metazoa > Chordata > Aves > Coraciiformes > Coraciidae > Coracias > Coracias cyanogaster. The sequence goes on along the minus strand of JAVSBS010016489.1, from coordinate 29,426 downwards.
ATCAGTAAGTGCCCTGCAGTTAACATGGGTTAATATTTGATGATCTCAGAAGTTGTCACTGTGTTGGCACTTAAATGGTCTTGGAGAAGTTGAAAATGGAAAGAGATAGCTTAGATTATTTTGGCCAAGGACTGCTTCTTAATGCATCACAATTTATTCCCCTTTTTAATTCCCTATGCCAAGATAGGTACCTACTCCAAAAACTGTTTGAAAACATTTGTTCCGTGTTCTGTCTTTTTCATTGTTGCTTACTTAAACTTGTGTGATCAGATTTCTCTTTGCTTAAACATTTTGACAGTTCCATTTTTGTACAGATGTCTGTATTTTTGTGCCAGTGCAGGCTTATATGCATGAATAAAAATATTCATATATAATTATTCTTCTCTAGCTTTAGGGTTATTTGATTTTTAGCTTTAAAAATCTTCATTTTCCCTTCAGGGACTTGATGAGTCAAATGTGGGGGGAGAGTTGAGAAGACCACTGTAAAAAGTATTGCATGACCTTAGTTTTCTTAGGTAAGTGATGAAAATACTGAACAGAACATGAACAAGCAAATTCCCCCAACCTCCCCAGCTTTTAGAGCCAAACTTGGCCACAGTTGATCAGTTCATAGTATTTAAATTAGCTCCGCGAGAAAGAGCCTTCTCCACCTGTAGGAAAAGTGTGTTCTGCAATCAAAAGCCCTATGCCATTGTCACTGAAATGCTTCTTTACATCACCTTAAATTTAAGGCTGTTGCAGTTAACTGTTTTGGATTTAAATACTTCTGAGCATGTATTATGTTTAATTCAGCCCTGTTCCTGCTAGTCGTTCATGCTCTTCGGCTGTGCTAAAACCCTTTCCTTTCCATCTGTCGTGTTTGCTTACAGTTGAAAAATGGCCAGGCTACAAACCCAGACAGAATCTTGCCTCAAACATTTGAATAAGGATCTAGATCTTACTGTATAATCAAATTCCATTGAACTTGAGCTAGAATCCAAAAATCCAAACACTTTGGAAACGTTTAGACCTGAATCTGACCTTTACAGCTCAGACCTCACTCCACAAGATCTCATTCAGCTCTTTGCCAGGGATCATCAAAGCTTCCTGCTCCAAACTCCTTTTTCTTAGTTTTGCTCTCCTCCATGTCAATACATTCTTTCCTTTTCCTTGAAAATGAAGTTATCTGAAGTTCTAAGCAATGGAAACACTTTTTTTTTTTTGCCATTTCCACCAAGCAATTCCTAGATCAGCTCTGTACCTTCAGGACTACAAAAAAGACTTTTATGCTTTGCAATAGTAAGAAACCCCTCCCCTACTGAAAATGATGAATGTTTGTTCATGGTGCACTGTTTCTTAAAGACCCTGGTTTTTTGCCCAGAAATTAACCAACCTTTAAGCTAAGTATAACAGGATGACTTGATGTCTCTTTGGCAGTACAGAAGTTGTTAGGGGACTTGGGATATTTTTTGGGCTGAAGTTTCTGTCATCTTGGAATATTGTAGTACAGTAAAAGCTATCACATTATGGAAGGAGCAAATACACTCATTAGACCTGACATTTTGCTGTAAGATAGCGGTAAAATGAAACCACTATAGAAATATTCTGGTGTGATTTTAAAATTGTGGCTAAATTTAAGGGAAATTCTGTATCATTGGTTGTAGAAAAAAATCAGACTACATTCAGACATTGTCTATCTTGATCAGATGAATGATCAGCATACATGAAAATATCTTCTAGAAACCACTCTACTCAATGTGTTATTGCGGCTTGCATTTTGCAAGTAGGGTTCCAAAGCCTTATTGCAGATTTGTAGTAATAATTGTTCATAGCAGTGATGTTGGGTCATACCTTTAAATAGTAATAACTGTTAATGAACTGCCCCTCTGTAAGGTCATGAAAAAGCAGCAGTGAGTAATTATTTGCTAGCTTGTAAAAGATTTGATCTTTTCCTAGACCTCTTAAATATTGTGAGTCTTTAAATAAACTGCCAGGAGTAATACTATTGGTATGTTGGCTGTGACTGTGAAAACAGATTCAGGGAACATACAGAATGTTTATTTGAAATGTAATAAACCCCCTGTTTAAGATGATAGGTCTCTGGTTACAAAATATAACAGTAAAGGAAAAATGTCAAAGCTAGAAGGAAAAAAGCTCACAGAACTGTCAATGCCAAGAGTAAGGAGCATGATGAAGAATACTACAGCCCAAAATGTGGATCCTGAAAGAGTTGAAATTGCTTCTGGATACAAGATGAAAACTAAACCAGCTCCTGAAATAGAAAAAAGGGAAGGAAAAAAAAGTTATTACTAAATGATGTTTCTTAGCTTCACAAGTGTTTACTTTAATCAGATAAATTATGACTAAGTTGATGTTTACATCAATCCACATCACAGTCCTGAGTAGCTGTTATACCAAAACTTTTGCATTATACCGAAAAATATATCCACAATCCACTTCAATAACAAACTCTTGACAATTTTGTATTAAAAAAAAAAAATCTATGCCATTCTTCTCCACTTCTAGTAATCTTCTGTGGGTTTTGCAACATTACTAGCTATTTTTTAGCCATGTAGTTGAGAAGGAGCTTTGTGGATGTGGACTCCCGTGTTTGGCAGGAGAACTGTCAGATATGATGAGAGGTACAGGAGCTGAAATCATGGGTGAGCCGTTACCAGTGAAAAGACTCCACAGCTAAGCTTATGAGAACCACTGAAACCAGTAACCCAAGGTACTGCGCGGTGGTAAATGTGTCCTTGCCATGCAGGCTAAACTTGTGAGGGGTGAGATATTGGGGAATTCAGTAGAGGTGAGATGAATCAATACCATTTAGAGCAAGGCGTTTACGCACAGAGTTCTGGTTACGAGTAAGTTAATTCAGGCCACTTCCATGAGATTTTCATGTGCTTGTTTGATATAAAGACATTTGCAAAGAAATGGTGGATAAAAAGGGATAAAACTAGTATGAAATTAACTTCCTACCTTCAGTGGCTACATCCTCAATTTTAACTTTGTGCTCATGGGCCATGTAGCCCAATATGGAGAAAATTGCGAATCCTGAGATGAAGCTTGTGACACAGTTAATGGTACTAGTCAGCAAAGCATCCCTAATGGTGGAGAGAAGAACAGCTCAGTGAAAAAACATGTTAAGAACTAGATGGGGATTGTCTTACAGCAATAAGAAGATTATTTTGAAAATGCTGATTGTGCAGTTACGATCAAACGCTGATATTAGCATGCTATGCTAGGAAATTTCCTACTGCTGGGTACTATTTTTATTTAAAATTAAGGTTTGTTCAAAACAATGAGCAAAGCTGTATTAAATACTAAGATATTAAAGAGTACTGTCACTATCTTAGCTGGGAGCTGCAACATAGCATGAAGTGACCGAGCCTTACTATTTATCAGTTCATGTGAGCAGATCTTCAGGAGGATTTTCAGACAGCTCCAGAAGGGCATTTTAGCAAACGGGGCTGCCATTCAGGTGGCACTGGATAACCAGCCCTAGTCAATACTGAGGTCCCTTCATCTCTGAAGTCTGTTAGGCTTTTGTGGAAAAACTACAGTTCTTGTTCAGCAGATTTAAACTGAATTCACTATTGTAAAAAGGTTAAATATTATCCACCATGCATCCTATAGTAATGGTTGTGCAAAGCTGTGGTTTTAATCATTCTGCCACAGAACTAGAATAGAGGTATGAGTTTTCCTGGGTACTGATAATCCCTATTACCCAACCTAGCTTGCAGATAAGTAGATCATACATCTTCACGTCAGCCTCATCTGCACAGTGTCTTGTGTGTCATCTTTCTCTGCAGATGACCTTTAGAACCGAGGACATGGCTCTATGAACACCAGTAATGCCAAACAGTGCTTTAATAAGCAGAAAGTAAATATGATTGCCTTTTGTCAGTTACAGTACCCAAAAACATAGGTGCCCTATACCAGACTTTATCCTCTTCCTTACATTATTTTCTTTTGACAGTGTTGAATTTATGTCCTGCAATTATTGAAGTGTTTTTCTGGGGGAAGGCTGCAGGATCAAGAGAGACTAGATGGGACCAGTCAACTCAAATTCTTTTCATCTATTAAAGAAGAAAATTGCTAGGTATTTGTCACTGATAAGATAGCAACAGTATTTCTTGTTTCTCACAATTCAGTAACGTTCTTATGCAAGTGAATAATGTTTCTTTCTGTTTAGTCAAGAACAGTGATTATGTAATTCTTATCTCCTTATAAACTGAGCTGAGAGAGCTCTCGGTTATTTTGCATGTAAAACTAGATCATAATTTAAATGCAGATTTTCATGGTTTTTGGCCCTCTGTACTATTGCCCTTCCTTATATTACTGACAGTGTTCCTCTCAAGGAAGGTGTGTTGAAGCATAGTAGAGACTGTATAATGCTGAGTCATGGCCTTCATTTGGCAACAGTACTGTTTTCCATTTATTCTATTTCAGGAAAGCTTTTTGAACAAAATATGTCAGCACATTATGGAGTTATTTGACCAACAGAAGGATATTTGTAAGTGTTGTAAATGCTCCTGAACTGAACCTTGCTTTTATGGTTAGAGCTAAACCACAGTATTTAATGAAACTACAGCTTACTCTTACAGGGAGGGCAAGGCTTATGAAGCAACACTGAACAAATATAGTAAGTTAAGAATGAAATAAACTTATTTCAATATAGTCTGTAGCATTTTCTTAGTTTCAAGTGGATTTTTTTCCATTTCAGAGCAAAATTAGAAAGCAATAGAAAAACTATATAGGGAGCTGCTATGAGATTAATGCAAGATTATTTGCAGAAGATGACAAATGTTACTTTGGAAGACTGCTATGGCTGGCATTCTGACGAGTTCTCACACCTGGTGATATTTCCTACTGCAAATAATCAGGTGGCAACCTAAAGTTGTTCTGGGTTAAGTACAAAGCTCTCTGAAGGCAGTGGAAGTATTCCGTGATTTTGGCTTTCTGTCTAAGGCAGTTCACATCTGGTTTGGTTTTTTTTTAATACCTTTTAATTTCAACTTTCTTTTTGGCTATCCTTCGGTTCACAATGTATTTATAATACATGTACTTTCAGAATTTATCTTTCATGGGAAAATTTAAAGCAATGCTTGTTTTCATTGCAGAATGGAATGCTAACAAAACTTCAGCAGTTCTGGTTGAATTTCCATGGCGGTGATTCAGCAAAACACTTAAAACTTGACTTGATTTAAAGTGCATTCCTAACCTGGGGCTCAACATAAAGTATCAGAATGTAATCCCAAAGCAGAGTAATGCTTTTGGAAACTGGGATCCTTCTGCTTTTAGTTCCTGGACCAATAAGGTTTCATCTGATGTTCACTGTCACACTTAATGGTACTTTTGAAAGGCAGACACAAGCACAGTGTGCACAGCTGTTTGAAGTCCAAGCCTAATCCCAATCTGTTTTGCTGTACAGCAGATATCTTGGCAGGTTCCTGTTACTAAAATTTCAGTAAGAAAGACAGTGTTTCAAGATTTGGGTTGGTTGCTATGTCTACACAAGACTGACCATTATTAATAAATGACTGAAGATAAAAAGCTATCTTAGTCCTGATTCCAGCCGCAGTCAGAGGAAAATCGTATCACTCAGAAGCAGTAATGAAAGAATAGGCTGTCTTACCTGTAGCAGTTGTTGTCAAACTTATTGTAACTGGCAAATGCAATTAAAACGCCAAACCCAGCTCCTAAGGAGTAAAATATCTGAGTAGCTGCATCAATCCATACCTGCATAATGACACCAGCATTGTCAGTGTCAGTTCAGTCCAAAAGATACATGCAAGAAGTGTACAAGATACCTGGCTTTTGAAAAATGGTCAGCATTCAGGCTTAGGAGGGTGTAAGTGCTTCCCAGAGCCCATGGGATGTCTCATGGAGCACAGCCACGTCTGGAATGGCCTAACCTGCAGTGGTAAGGGCTGAAGCAGTGAGCACGTTCTCTGTGCATGCACACTGCTTCCACAGTGGGGTTTACCACTTGCATCTGTACTTCTCAGCTTTTACTGAGTTCTGATCTGATTACATGATTTTTTTCTGGGGTGACAGAAATGCACTTCCAATAGTTTTTGTTCCAAGTTAGCTTGGAATGTACAACCAGAAAACTAAAAATAGTTAATGGGTCAAGAGTTACAGGACATTTTCTTTCCCATGAGAGCTTTCTTCATGGGATTGTTTGTACACTTTCTGTGATGCTTTCTTGGTTCAGATGCTGAAGCGTGACTGACACGCTGTGAACAGAACTGTGCAGGCTATCTGTCACCTTTCTTACTTAGAGAAGGAGTTACTCCTGTGATAGTAATTACGTTTCAGTTTAGATGCAGCTTGGTCATTTTAAGAATTATTCAGCAGGGAAAACATGTTTTTAAAGCAATAATATTTTATAAATTGACCCTCCATCCCAACATCCACTCAAGATGTGCTGATGGCAGTGAGGAGCAATGCCACAGGGCTGGTGACCTGAATCAGAAGCCTGAAATTAGCTTACCCTGTTTAGTAAGGGTTTCACTTACTCAGTTGTTGCACAGACATACTTAAACAAGTGTCTTCAAAAAGGGGAATGAAGTCAATTGAGTGAATAATCGACATTTCTGAAAATGTGATCTTCAATGTTTGTTTCCATTTGCGAAGTGCTCAAGACTACAAAATCACTGAATTTCATCTCCATCCTTCTCTACAAAATCAGATCCAATGTCTCTGTTCAGCAGTGGCTTTCTAACAGATCCAAACAGCTTATGAGCGCCATCTGCATTGGGATTTGAATGCCAAGCTTTCGCATTTGGCCAGTGGAAAGAGAGAGAGTGCCTTATCCTATCCTAACATGGTGTATGAAAGCACTTCGACAAGAAAAAAATAGATCATAGATGATAGATTCTTTCAACTACTGCTTGCTGAAGACTGTGAACCATTTATTGAACTCTGGATTTGCAGAGAAACTTTAATTTTATGAACTGTTGGGAGTTAACTACTTCGAAGATAATATGGAGAGCGGTGTGTGATGTGTTTACTGCAAACTAGTGGGTAGGTGGATAGATGTGTGTCGCGATGCGACAATTTGTCAAATTACAGTTCATACAGGGTGTCATGGATTTCTTTCACTAAAGAGCAAAACAATCCTGTAAAATTGACAATTTGCTTATTCCTTGTATATACCTAGTTATATCATAATGTTCTACCTCCACATAAAGGTTGAGGTCAAATAGGGCTGTACTCTCTGAAGACTCTTTATGTAGATAAGAGTACAGAAGGAGGGGTGCAAAGCCTCCTATATTTTTTTCTTGAGGTTTTTGTTTGTTTGTTTTTTTAACTTCCCATAACTTGTGGTGTTAATGAAGATCCTGAAATTTTTTAGAATAAATTTTGCTTAAGCTATAACTAGATCTGCATGCTGCCGCCATCAGACACTTGTTTTTAGTGGTTCTGTAGGTCTTCTGTGTTTTGCCAGTGGAGTTGTACTTCCCCTTTCTTACTATTAATGCAGTTAAGCAAGTGTTTGAGTCCTGTTGACTCAGAGGTTAGCACCTGCTGCCTGCCAAAGGAGCTGTGCATATGCTTAAGTATCTGTTGAGTAAGAGTCTTGGCTTGTAATAGCTGATTAGGAAACAAACTGAGAAGATCAAGGGGAAGGGAGAAAAGAGCAGAAACCAGAAATTCCTTTTGAACTAAGATTAAATGCAAAATATTCCTTTGTCGTAAGAAAGCAGGATGTTATAGACAGTGGGGCTGGTTCTTCTGCAGTTTGTGCTCATGTTCTCTGTTCACTTCAGCTGAATGGCTTCTGACTGATGCATCGTCTAATACAATTTATAGTTTGATATTGGTTTTTATATGCATTAAAAATGTAAGAATAGAAACATTCTACTGGAGGCAGTCATCAGTCTTTCCTCATTTCTTTGTAGTTGTTTGTTGTTACAACTTGTGCATTTTCTTCCTTGTGTATGTGGGTTTAAAGAATTACTGTGCTGTGTGGAGAGGAAATGTTGTGTGCACCCCCAGATGTTATATAATCTTCAGGAAACTCGTTAAGGTGTGGGAAAGAGTGAGTGTCTTCCTCATGTCTGATTTAACCCTGTATTTAATGCTGACTTCTTTAGCAGAACAGCAGTGTAGCTGCTGTTTTACATAGAGGTTTAATGTATCCATTTGTGCGGTGGAGATGAGTATGTGGCTTTGTTGCTCCTGGACTTTCGGCAATGAACATAATTAAGCATTGGTCTAGTTAAGAGGTTCTCAGATGAATACCTTTCTCTCCTTTTTATAGAGACACCCTTTGTGGATTCACTGTCCCTGGGGATTGAGGTGTCTGAGGGCTTGCTTGCTTCTGTGCAGTATGTAGCCCATAAAATGCAGCAGACCTTGACATAGATGAGGATACTCTAAGGTCTTTTAGAAGAGCATTGGCAGGTCATTACTGTTGGTGATTTATGTGGTTTTTTTAGATCCTTCATTTGGGAGGGGAAAATATCATAAATCAGAAAGATTCAGGGATGCATTGATGTAGAACTGCAGCAGGAGTCTGCTCTTTGGAGTCTGAGGTCTATGATTAAACACACAAGCCTACTGCAGCTGCAGGTATCCCAGTATCCAAGCAGGGGAAAGGCTGACGTGACAAAGCAGTTTGTGAAACTTCTTAGAACTGTTCTTTACTTTTTTGTTATTCTAGAGCAACTTTTTGTTGTTGTTGTCTGAACAATTTAGTCTTAGAAACAAATAACTTTAGGGTCATCCAAATAGCAGCTGGAGAAATATTAAGCCAAGAAGGAGTGGTGCACAGAGTATCCTTCCAAAAGCAGAAGGCAGCTGTGATTATGGTGGCCTTAATTCTGAGCTGATGCAAACTGGCACTGCTCCACAGACATCCAGTTGAACTTGCAATATTTTTTTCCAAACATCACTTAAGGTATGTAAGAAGGATTTAAGCACCTCCTTTGTTCATCCTTGCATCTTTGTATTCATGCATGTGCGTAAATGTGAACTGCTGAGGTGGCCACGGCCTTGGTGACAAGGGTGAATGCAAGTCCCATATTTTAATTTTGGTTTGACCATTCCAAAATAGAGTAAGATGGGGTCTGGCTTCTGATGGTAACTGCTGTTGTTGAAGAAATGTCAATTTCTGAATTTAGTGTTACAAAACCAAGGACAGATTGTTTTGCTAAAAGTGTATCAAATAGGTCTGTATTCTAATACTCAGTGTATTTTTAATTATTCAGGAAAAATCAAGATAGGATGCCTAGGAAATGTACAGTGCAATTATGTACAAACTACAAACATCTCTGAAAGCTGCAATTTTCAGGACAGTTCATTTTTTCTCTAGTAGGACTACATCCTCGCTTTTAAGTTTTGTAACCATTTGAATGGCCTCATGACGCATCCACAGAGATACCACTGTCTTATAAATGATTTATGATATTTTTAGAATAGTACAGTGGTAAGATCTCTGTGTAGTCACCACATCATTGTTCTTTGTAGGCCTGAAATTCTGGTAATTTCATGAGTTAGTGACTGTACTCATGGATGTTGCTTTAGATTGGATGAAATAATTCTTCGTTCCAAGGTACTCCGCAAATTGAGTTGGTTTGGATATATTTAATGAGAATGTCTTGCAGTGTTGTTAAAGATACAGTGAAATATACCTTACTTTCAATAGTAAGACAAGAACACCATGCTATTGAAATTCTCAGTTGTATGAAGGACCATAATTTGGTTAAGGTTAGTCCTGTTTTAGGATGTTTAGCAAGGTTTTCTTAGGCCAGGATTTTTGTTTACCAGGTTAGTATTTAACCTAGTGATTGAAAAAGCAAAATTTTCTTCATGAGGGAATTCTTAGCCTTTTCAGAACTAAATTTTTGCACGACGCAATTTTAATATATAAAAGATACCACAATTTACAGGGTGCACAGTCAAAGCACGGACTTTTAAAGGGACTGCTGCATCTGAAACTGCCCTCATATAAGTCTTCTGTGATCAGAACAGTTTGGGTTCAGGCTGAGACAGTTCTGTTATAGAGTGTGTTGGAAAGTTAGGCCATTAGGGATAGTGGACTAGTGCTTATGCAAAAGCAGAAGTGTAGCTATGTAATTTCAGGAATTAGCTCTAATATTTTCAGTGTTAATAACAGGTTTAATAGTAAGGGAATGAGAGCAGAATATACTTACAGTGGCTTCTTTTAATCTTCTGAAATCTATGTGCAGGTATGCATTTATTCCGTTGTATGCACCAGGCAGGGTTATGCCGTGTATTAACAAGACAAATAATACAACGTAAGGCAAAGTGGCTGTTATCCAAACAACCTGCAGACAACAGAGATCCCAGAGGTTAATCACCTGTTACAGAAGATTTAAGAATGTGAAAAATACAGCTGGCACTTTTTTGTTTTGTCCGTTCAGATTGATGGAGAAGCTCTACAGGTTGTCTTGGGGGAAAATGCTGTAAGACATAAGTCTTTACCTAGGTATGTTTACAGAGGGCAATAGGAAACAGTTTTGACAAACAGAAGACTTGGGGCTAACACGCATGGCCAGTGTGTGTTAGACTGCTGGTG